>KZ061717.1:141128-190153 GCA_002091835.1 Anopheles maculatus | reverse complement strand
GTGTGTGTGTGCACTGGAAGAGCCGATGGAGTAGAGAGCTGAGCAAAGGGTACAGGGTGGTAGTTAGTAATCACGATGGTGATGATGGTGATGATGATGGTGATTATGACTCTTTCTCTCGCACTTTCTTCTGCATCCGCATGATCAGGTTTGTTCTGGTGTAGAGTCATCGAATGGAAGTTTGTTTGTTGAATTTAGGCACGCTGAAGTTCTCGAACCAGTGGTACGATACGGCGTGGTACGTACGGTGGTGGGCCATCATCATCATCATCATCCCTGCAAAGAGATAAGGGACGAATTAATCAATAGTTATAATTAATGGGGTGTGTACAGAAGTTCAAGCGCCCTGAGAGCCTCATCAGAAAAGTAGCCTCCAGGTGTGTGTGTGTGTGTGTTCTCGGGGTGCGTGTACGTGCGTGTGTGTTTTTGGGAATATGTAATTTACGGATAATCTGAAGCTGTAATTTCGGCAGGTGGTAATGAGTTTTCGGTGCGCGTTGGGAGCATCCGCACCGTTTCGTCGGTGGTATTTATTTACCCATAGCCTTAATTGTACCACGTGCATCAGATAGACGATGACATTCAGTCCATCGAACATGGTTTGGTTGAGTAATTTGATATTGTTTTGTGTGGAACAAGCATGCAGTGGGTGGCATAGTGGTGGCAATGCTTTGAAGTGTACTAATTTGCGCTGTTGGGATGTAAAACAGTGGTAGTAATTCTCTGCGTTATAAATGGAATAATTTCATATTAAATCAAATAATGGTTCAAGTTTGATCTGAGCTAATCTATGCAAAATGAAGATGTTGCAAATACTACGGCTTGCAGTACATAGTTATAACTTTTTACACTTTTTACATGCATTGGCACCGCCAGCGCTATTAAATTCCTGATGCAATTGATAATTTCAACTTCCTGAAACTGTGAACGCTTGGAATCAGATATATAAAAGATCATATTATTTACTGCAATTTCGTGCAATGTTATGTCGGCCACGTAATGGCTTAATTACACCCCCAAGGCAGGCTTTGTTTTGATTCTTCTTTTATTACCAGTATACAAAATCACATACTTGATGCATACATATTCGTACAAATTCTCGTTAAACATAGTTAAACCGTTTTATTTGCTTTAATCGATTGATCACACTAGTTTCTAGTAAATCTAATATTTCCCAAACGAGAAAAACATTCCCGCTGCGGAACATCGTGGGGTATATGCTCACGCGTGAGTTTAGCGTGAGCAACATTTTTCACCAAGCGAATATCTCACATTCACCTTCAGCTGATGCGAGCGCCACCTAGTGAAGGATGTTAGCGAAGACACAGATCGACTTGCTCGGAACAACGGTATACAACTGAAAGCTTTCGCTCGACTTTGAGTGTTCGCCAGTAGATGTCGCAAACGTTGTGGTATGTGACTGATGTCACAGTATAGCTTTCTGTAGCAAAAGCGTCTATTTTCGAATGAGATGGCAATTGTTGAAAAAGCATGGAAGTCTTAGGAAGTTTGCATGTGATTTTCCGCTATGTACTGTGGCATGTCCCAAAGAAAGCTGTGGTACAGTTGATTTGTGCTAGCAATTCTATGCAAGCTGAAAAGGCCTTTATATTCTGCAGGATTAAACATTTATTTCGCTATTTTGCTAGATCTGAAGAATCGTCACGAATACAAAATTAAATAAATTATGAACTTTTGGCTTATAAATCTTATTCCCGATTTGTTAACTACAAAAAAAAACAAAACAAAAAATACAATATACAAAACTGTATTAAATATAATACAAATAATATAAATGAATCGAACCTTTATTTTTTCAGATGACGTGTATCGTTGAAAGCAGAGCATAAGCTTAGACAATGACAGGTAAGTTTTCCTTCCTTAAATAAAACCGCTGCTTCTTTTGGCTATAAAACAGCACATTATGAAATCGAATTCCAGCGAATCGGTTCATTTACGGTACAACACAAGTCACCGTATATCATCGTAACAATAGGTCATTGCAGCTTCCGTGTCATGTGTGCTATAAAGAAACATGACAAACGTGCGTAAAAAATAGCAAAACCCAACCTCAACCGATGTGTTCATGTTTTCCTCCGTTAGCAAACGAGAGGAAGATAAATGTTTTCGGACGGCAATTTTTTATCCTTTTCAAATCACGGCTTCCGAGATCCGTCCTTTGCGCTTAGAATTTGTTCCAGCAAAGGCAAGATGGATAATGAGGATTTCGAGGATATTGTGAATGAGAGAATGATACTACTGACACGCTGAAGGAGAAGAACAAAAAAAAAACAACAACCCAAAATCGAGTTGATTCCCGTTCCATACGCTGACCATCAAGGTGGTCAATGTGTGAAGCCGAGAGATAAGGATTAATCTTATTTAAAACCGTCTTGCTTTCGGCTCACCGTATTTCATCCCCAATTGCTGGTGCTTTGGAAGATTTTTTTTTGTTCTCGCATCTGCTCCAATACAATGGCCAATGGTGTGCAGTGAAGTGCCGGGCGGAAGTGCAGGGAATGGAAGGTAAAAAAAACCCCGAAACCGAACGTTATAATTTCCCTATTCCCACCTGCCTGTGGTCGTGTGGTACGGTTTCCCCAACGTTTGTAGTGAAGTGTGGTACCGGTGCTAGAGTGGCCAGTTGGCTGTCATCCTGTTCTGGTTTTGGGTTTATGGAGCGAGGAAAATCTTCGGAAATTTATTGCAAACCATCGTCCGTTTCTCTTCTGGGAGGCAGCCGGTCACTCTTTGTGCGGCCGTGCGCAGCGCTCGCGGTAAAGGTGTCGGTGCGCTAGCGAACCGCTACTTTGTGGCAATTTTCTTCCGATTGCGGATTATTGAGCCGTTCCGGAAATGGCCGTTCCGTACCACCAGGCGCTTGTTTCTGGCGACCGAAAAATGGTCTGGATCTGGAGCGAGGAGACATTCGATGAGTGAAACTAACCGTTAGTCTACCGGTTGAATCTATTGAGTTGTGCTTATTCTTAGCACGGGCTCCAATTTTCGACTGTATCTTGTATATGTGTGTGTGTGTGTATGTGCTTTTTTTGTGTTTCGCTCCCGGGCGTCATCGTTTGGTTTGAGGGCAGCAGCTGCTGTGCTGTGTAGAGATGGACGGTTTGTGCATGCTGGTTTTTCTTTTCGTTTTCCTTTTTTTTTCGGTGGCTTTTTCCGGTGAAACATGTTAGCTGTTGTGGCGCAGTTTTGATAGGAATATAACAGACTGCTGCTGGGAGTGTGCGCTTTCCTTTTTTTTTTCTCCCCACCCCTCCCGGTACATGCTCGTGTTGAGTCAGTATCTAACGGAGCGCATTTGGAATAAAGGAAGTGTTTGTGGCGAAACAAATTTATCTTCCTTTTCTTGGAACACATTTCCGTCCGAAACGCGCATAGGAACGACTACTATGCAGGGTTGGATTCCGAACTTGGTCCGTTTTCCTCCGTATCCGCAATGCACGTCTGACAAATTTATGTGTTCGATCCGTGAAGCTTTCGGATTAGTGCATGGATTAATCATAGATTAGTCAAGTGCTCGGGAACATCTGCGGCTTTTTTTTAACTGTTATCCAGCTCTTAGCATCGTCATATCGACACTGTTGGCAGTATGTAGTGTCGATATGAAAGGGGTGAGTTTTATGCTTTAAAGTGGAATAGTTTTGGCAGTTTCGTATAGAAAGATGTTTATGGAATTATCGTATAGATACGATCCGTACTTGGCTCGCAATGGCATGGTGGAGTTCTCGTTGATTGTATAGATTTCATCGCTTGGCAAACGTTGATGACATACTAGTTAATTACTTTATTGTATGGTCCTACAACAACCGCTTGGTGCTTCAGAATTCATTGATACCACCGTCGTCCGCCAAACCAATAATCCGAGTTTTCTAGGGCATTGTTCTCATGTTACGATCAGCCTACCGAATGGCTCAGATGGGTTCGTTGGGACAGCAGTTTTAAGCGGAAAAGATTCCTAATGATGTTGTATAACCGGTAGGCAGAAAACAGATTTGTGCCTATCTCATCATCTATGTTGTAGTTTGTTCCTAACTTGAGACCCAATATAGATGAACTTTTGGAAGACCCAGAATGTGCAATCACCTATCTGTTGCTAGCAGGGCTACTGCTCTACCCCCATCATTTTGGTCTAAGTCTTGTTAATCTTTAACGCTTGGTCAGTTCTGTTTGCTCGATTCTCTAGAAGAGCCTCACATTAAAGTCATCAGCTTATGCCAGGATCTGGATCATCTCGGATGGACCTTCGTAGTTCTGGGTTGAAAGCAAAACAGGCAAGTATACCTCCATGGTGGTAAAGGACATTAGTGTGGTGTAAAGGAACACTAAGAATGTCCCTAACATGTGCTCTGGACATTTTTTGTAAGAGATATTCATTAATTGCTTATAGTTTTTCTACCACTTACTTAGTTACTTATCAGGCGCTACAATCGCTTCGCGGTCTTGGCCTGCTGCAACAATCCTCGAAACCGCTCACGGTCAACCACACCTCCTCTGTCCATGTGGACTACCTAAAAAGACTTTACGGGTTTATCACTAGTAATAGAAAATAATACCCAAATTGCTATGACACATTCGTAAATTTACAAAGCGGAGTACAGTAGTGATTTCGCATCTCGCATCGCATTTTGAATGAAACGATTTAGACTGTAAAGGCGCACGACTTAATCATCATTTTACAAGACGCAATGTTTATCGAAATGTTGTGGTTTTCCATAGCGAACATTGAAATTATTGCAGTCGTCGAATAGTGCCTATAGCGTCAAAATTGCAGAGTTTACAGTATGCGGTGATTGCGAACAAAAAACACTCGACTAAATCATCTGCATAACTACAACAATAATCCCTAATTCATTAAAACAGCGGCACGGGCAGTGGAGGTTAGACAAAAAATGTACTTGCCGCGAATTGTGGTGTGTATAGAACAGAACGCAAACATTTCCACGCTCATTTGTGATTGGTCGTGAAAATATTCATCATCATCATCATCATCGGTGCAACACATCGCTGCACGTATTGATGATTCCCAGCTACACAGGCGTTCGACACATCTATTAGCGCATGGTGGCTGTACAAGAGGATCAATTCTCCTGAATACAGTGCCAGCGAGTGGACGTCGGCGCGTGTGTACGTGTATGTAAAAGGCTTAACCTAATGCTTGCTGCAATATATTCAAAATTTATTAATTTGCTGGTTATGCCTTATTGCGGTTGCCGGATGGTAGGATGGTAGAATGAGGGTAGTAGTTCAGCCCTTGGGTTGAAGTGCGCTCCGCTTAAGCTGGGTGAGCAATGTTGTCCAAATTTGCCCATTGGTTTTTGCAACCGACGTACGTGTAGCTTTATTTGCTAAAATATCTCGAACATCCCTTCCCTGCACCAGCAGCCGAATCCCCCGCAGCCGTGTTTGTAGCTTCACCGTGTACGGTACGTGAACGTTTCGGTAAAGTGCATTCAAGGGAACCGATCGGATGGGAATAAGCTTTCGGGGGCTCAGCCACGGTTTCGTAACCATCGACTGGTATGGACATTTTTGGCTTAATAATAATGGGCACCATTTGTATTCTAATCACCTCCTAGCCAGCGCTCACAGTTTCACTATGGACAGGTAATGTGTAGTAGTTTTGCGAACGAAACTAGCGATACAGAGGCTGTAAAGAGCATCATTTTCACCTGGCCCACTGTGTATGCGATGATCATAATGCGACCCATGTGGAACGTGGGCTGGATATTGGATAGATGTTTCATGCTACCTTCTGTCGCTGGATGCGGTACCATATCGACTGGAAATCTCGACTCTTGTTGGTACACTCAGTCACGGCTACCGAAATCGGCTCGCTATGATGGGATCTTTCGATGATATCTTTTTCTCATCTCTCGGTAAACCCCGATCCCGTCGTGTGATGTATCGTAATGGGACGGTGTGCGATGGCTGTAGCGTTTTGTTAAGCACACGCAGAAACACTGCTTCCCGATCCCGTAGGACTGTGATGGTACATTTATTATTTGTTTTATGTGCAATGAGGATTAGATTAATTTGTGCTCATTTATCATAGCGTGGGGTGGTGGGGCGAGTGTTGGTATGGTGTTGTTTTTTTCTTTTGTCGGAAGCAATCACCACACGCCGGACGGACGATGTGTCGTTTACGGTGCGATATGGATGTGATGCGAGATGTTCAAATTGCTCCCCGTAGGATATTTTTTCTCTCCATCAAATCGTTTCGGCAGTGCAAAGGTGGGGGATAAAGGTTGTAGAAATGAATTATAGAGTGCCTGTGTGGTGTTACTTTAATGGCTGTATCATCTGTTAATATCAATTACAGCTCAATGAAAAGAAGATTACTAAATTGCGCAGTTCGTACATTGGGCCGGGGGCTTTAGAAACAAGCATTACCTGTTGTTTCGGTAAGAAAGAACAAGCACATGCCGAGGTTCCCTGTACGATAAACACACTTTACTGAACTGTTTAACCCATTTAAAATTGTATGATAAATCTTTTAATCAGCTGAATTTCGAAAAGAATAGTAAACGCCCTCCTTCCTATAACTACTCGTAACGGCAACGGCGTTTGCAGGAGAAAAGCAAAGGATGAATAGCTCATAAAGTCAAGTTGTGAAAATCAATTTCCCGCGATGCGTTTCAAATTGATAATTGAATTGAATTGGTAACGGTACCGCAACGATGCAGCTCGCGTTGTGGAGACACGTTACCTTCGTACCGGTGACCGGTACGGACCACCGTGGTGGCTTTGCGCTACTCCGCGCTTAACATGTCTGTGGGTGATTCTGACACTCTCCACCTCCATAGCGCGACGCGCGGGTTTTTACGATTATTTATATTTTATGAATGCCCCTGCACCACTCCCCCCTCCCTCTACCAATCCAATGAACCCTTCTCACAGTGTGTGTGTGCATGTATTCTGTTGTAGCGTCAAAAAAGCAGAATAGATCCCTGGCCGATTGTTGGTATCGAAAATGGCAGATGGCAAAGGATCGGACCGGTGGGACTCGACAGCAGTTTCGGAAGCGGTCGGATAAAAAGCAACGAAAATAAGTAAAAATAATGGCCGCCAAGGTGATGGACTGGTGAAAAGCCAGCAGCCAAACATCGAACTGGGTAAATGGCAAAAGTTGAACAACGGACCATTGCACACGGGAACCTGCATGGCGGTTCGTTTTGGGTCGGCCTGCCGATCTGGCACGGTGCTTCGGAACAGTTGCTCCAACCTGGGCCTGGCCGATAGTCCATAGGTAAAACTTTACCATTTTGCCGCGGTGTGGAGCATATTCTCCCCATAGTACGGTAGTGCCTGTCGCGCAGATTTTGGTCAGGATTTTTACCGTATTTTTTTTATTCTACTCCCCGATTCGGGCATTCGGCAAAGGGAGACCATCGTGCCACCGGGGAGGTACAGATACATTTGTGTTGGCCGAATTCGCGCGAGACGCGACACAAACATAAGCAACGTGATCCGGGTTTTTCCACTGAAAATTGCTGCATTAATTATGATATGGCATCGTAAAATTTTTGGACTATAAAATTTTGCGGCTCCAGTGGTGGCCACTGCCGCCACCATCACCAACCCCCGGGAAGGACGACGCTCGCTCATCCGCTGGGCGTTTTCCACCTTCGCCAATTGCAGTCTTACCTGCCATTATCATGGTGCCCAGCTATCGCTAGATGGCATAGAAACGCCACAACCCCTACCGACGTAAAGCCGATGGTGTGCTGCTTGTTGTTGTGAGCGTGGCGTGGTTGTGGTTGTGTTTCGCTGCGCAGTACCAACTCGAACCAACGGGAACAGTGCAAGAATAATAGAATCCTGTATTGTGAGGCACACGGTGGCGCACAAGATGATTAACTGCGGTCGTAAAACTGTTCCAAAAAGTATCTATAAAAAAGGATTAAACCATTGTGAGAGGGAGAAACAGAACCATTCCGCACTGTCATTATGCGGTGGTGGCAAGGTATGAAGTTCGTAGCACTTTAAATCTATTGTTTGTGCGGTGCGGTTTGGCTTTCGAAACCAAACATATTCTAATCTGTTGGAGTTTGGGTCATCTTTCAGAATTATGACATTGCAACGGTTGGTGAAAATGCAGTAGAGGAGGGGTTACGAAAAGCTATCCAAACTGACCGTACATTTAAAGGCAACCTGAAGTTTTGTTGATAGTTTTAATTGTAGGGGAAAAAATAAAATGAGTTTCAATTGTGAGATTCAATTTAATTATTTAACTGATAGGTATGAATCGTGCTCAAAATGAGTGTGTAACTGATACATGTTTGAAAGAAGCAAATGGCTAAAGTTTGTGCTAGTTTGGGTGAACAAATTTTGAAAAAAAAAATGTTGTCCAAGCGTTCAAAAATATCATAGTTGTATACAGTGGCGGATAAAATAGTAAGATCAATCAATTTTATGTTTACACTAATGCCTTTGTGATGCTATTATTTAAAGCCATTCGAAAAAAATGGCAACATCCTTACGTTAATGCTTCGTCTTGGTCAAATATATTATAGGTAACATTTCATTAGAATCTTAAATCTGTTTCAAGGAAGAAAATGAAAGAGCTTAAGACATCACCAGCTTCATTTAGGAGCTTCATTGTCATTAAATTGAACCAAACCATGATATTAAAAATTGGATGCAACGTGTATACAGTTAATTCAGATTTGTGATTGCGCTAACCACAAACACTTTACGTGAGGGTAGTAGTTTTGAAATAACTTTTTACAAAACTTTTGATTGGAGCTTTCGTGTAACAAAACTTTCCTGCGTTGTGTCTGTTTTCCTACTGCATCTTGTTTCTCTTTCATCCTATCTTTCCTATCTTTTGTACCATACCTTTATGACACGCTTCCTTCTGCCACGATTCAAACGCTTGTGAAGTGTTTCGCCCGAACAATTTGTTTTACGAAAATTTATTGAGTGTTTTTTTTATTGTCCCGGGGCAGAATACATTCCCAGTTAATGTTTCTAGTTATTAATACTGATTTCCTCATTAAACGAAGATGTTGAACTAAGTTACAAATGATTGTTTGTATCTATTTCATGAATAAATGTCTTCTCAACCTTCTTCTTGGCTTAACGTTCTGCTAGGTCATGCCGGTTATGTAATTTAAACGCCGCAGGCCACAGAAAATATCAAACTGTTAAAATCGATGTTGATCTGTTGATTTTGCTCGATTGTCCGGGGTAGGTAGCTTGAGCACACGCACAAGGTGAGAAAATTTTATAAATTGTATAAATTGAAAATAAGAAATCTTAGCTTTAAAATCTCCACTAGATCAAGCACCAGACCATCCCATTCCTAAATATAGATTTTAAAATATAGCTGGTTTTATAATTTTGTCCCACACTGTAGAACTGTTTGATGCACGATTACATATGAGCAACTTTCCAAAGCTAAGAGCGCGATGACAGTGAAATGATAGAACACAAATAGTGTTGAAGGGCAATGATGTTTAATAAAAAATAATGTCATGCTGCTGCACGGAAAGTCTAATTTCACACATAAAAAACCATTGCAGTTATTCCTCGGGGACAAATATGATAATAATTATCCATCCGTACTGATTTACTCATTTGCTAATGTTCGGTTTTTTTATTGTTGAAATTGATCTATGAGTTGAAAGCTCTAAATGAAAGGGCACAGCATTGCAGGGCTATGGATTGAGAAAAAAAAATTAACCACACAACACAGCATCATAATGTGCGTGGATAAAGTGGATAATTAAATTGAATGATAGTAGAGTACCTAATTTGTTTAAAGTTGCTTATGGAAGTACTATGGACGAGTGCGGGGCGAAATTGGTATCGAATCATTTAGTATCGTTTTTATCGTACATGTTTGCCTAGGTAAACCAATAATGTTTCGATTTTGTGGTTTTCCTGTACTTCAAACAATGTTATCTCACTCACTTTCCACTTGTGCTCCACTATGCTCTTTTTTATCGAAGAATCGTCATGTAGCCATGTTGGTTTAACAACCCAGTGTTTGTTGAAGCCCATTGTTACCTCATTGTCAAATTTAAAACTGCCTAACGCTTCTTGAGCAAGTGTCAATACCTATGAATTAAAAACACAACAAAAAAGAAAACGGTGATGAATGTGTTGAAGCATAGGTGTCATGCATGATCCCAAAATTTGGGCACAGCTGCGATGATATGAAAATTTATGTTTCAATTCTATGTCATAACTCGCATAGTCGGTTTTCGTTTCCTTTTTTTTTTGTGTTCTGAGAATTCAACGACAAACACATTCAATCAAATAATCCTCCGACCGTATCGGAAGATGACACACAGACACACACACACACACGGGACCGGGTAGGGCCAATGAATTTCCAATTGAAATCAATCGGAAAAACAGATTCCAACGCAAAAACGCTTCCGGTCAGGTCTGTTCTAGGGTAACAGCAAAAAAAAAAGGGGAATGCAATCGGAAAGGCGTCACCATGGGAGAATATCCTTTTTTATGTGATATTATTATTGATATTTGAAGCATCTTGTTTTGTGCACAATAACGACAAAGAGCTCGTCAGTCGACACAGTTTCTGATTGATTGTGTGCGTGCTTTTGGTTGGGCGTGTGTGTTTGTGTGTCAGTATGTGAGTGGAGGCAAAATAAGAAATGGACGGTTTGATCGAGCATGAAACACGCAACAAATATTTGTATAATTTCCGCTTTTTTGCAATCGAACGCGAGGGCACGTAGGAGAAAGATAATATGGTTTTTTCTTTTCTCTCTTTGGCCGGAAACCAGCGATCGTCGATCAATCGAAGGATCGTTTGATCACGACACATTGTGATACAATGTGTTGTTGTTTTGGTTTCGCTTGTATCGAAGTTTGTGCTTTCGTGTCGCCTTTTCTCACGGAAACGACCAACGTGAATGACGATGTTTGGCTATGTAAGTATGCATCTGTTTGATTTATTTTACCAACGGTTCGCGGTGTGGTGAGGTGCATGTTGAATTCGAAACAAAAAGCCAAAAAAAAATAGAAGGAAATACAGAAACGGGTTGTGTGTCTACTTATGTAGAAGAAAAACGAATAAAACACAAACCTTTACGGGAACGGGAATGAGGGATGAATGTCGTAAAATCGTACTGAGATGCGAACTTACACATTCTAGAGGATATAACAATATGTAAAAAAAAACCAAAGCGTTGCATATCCTTCACGTTCGGTTGTGTTTTTTTAGCCCTCGCTCATGACAAAACACAACAAAACAAAACAAAAAAAGTCGTCTCGTTGATCTCAGTTGTTTGCGATGTATTTTCTTTCATCGGAAAGAAAGCAATCGAATAAGCCAAACGAAAACATGACGGGTTCGTGTAGGATTGTTACGAGCGGAGCATGCCGGGAAGCGTGCTGTAATGGAGCAACGATGGAATAGATAAACATGTTTTGCATAAGAACCATGAAAATGAGGATGCATGAAGGAGCGAATTTTCGAGTGTCGTATGTCGCATTGAATTATGATGCTTTTGTCGCAAGTTGTTGTTTTTTTTTGTAGTGAACCATAGCGAAATATGGTTCTGGACTGTGCATTAGTGGACTTGTTCGCGGGTTGTTTGAAGGGAATGGATTGGGCTTTGGCATGTTGTTGTTACAGGGTTTGTAAAAACACAAAATCTGATCAGAATGCTTTTGAACCAAACTTATCGTATCGTACAGGGATGCAAGTAGGTGCAGATTTCGGACTGCAATGACGCCGCTGCTTTGTGGTAATACGTTTTTCCCCATCAGGAACTATGTAGTGAATTCTTTCGGTTTTACAATTCATCAAAACGAGCGCATATGAACACAAAAACACAGCAACTGGGTGTCAAGAAAAAGCTAAACAAACGGTCAAATCCGCAGGATGGATGAGCATGTGTGATTTGAATATGGGAAAATCTTTTTTTTTTACCCCGCCCGCCACATCGTGACCGTACCACGCCCGTTTCCGTAAATGATATCCTTTGGTTTGCGTCGAGCTGCGCCTTATTTTTGGGTGAGGGCAGTGAAAAGTGTATCGTATCATAAAGATGTTTTTTGTTTCCACCACCACCCCCCATGTAGGCGAGATGTACGTTTGCGGTATGTTCGTCGTTTTGTTGATGTACCCCTGAGCATAATGTAACAATTTTGTGCGGATCTATCATGCAAACATTTCACGAAATTGGATTAAAACAGATACGCAAACAACAAATAAAATATGTAAATTCAGAGCCCGCCTTACACGGCGGCGGGTGCTTGTGCGGTTTCTGTGTACACCACCCTCCCGGTGGTTCGTGGTGTGGGAGGATTTTCGAGGCTTTGCAGATTTTACAAAGACGAATGGTTTTGCTCGATGGATACCCATTTGTCGTACTCATTCTGTAGCGTGGTGGTTTGTGGGTAATTTTGATTTTGACACTCGAAGGATGTTGATTCATGCACATGCTCAATGTAAAGTGACTTTTGACAATGTTACGTTCCTGCTCAAAATGTAACGATTTTATGCAATGGTGGGGATGCAAAGTGTAACAAAGGTAGTGACTTTTTATGTTGTTGATGCAGTTAATGCGTGTCTTTTTATACCATATAAAATGCATCAACTTTTGATCAGATTTTCCAAAAATTCACTGAATATGGATGTATGCTTCCCAATTCTTGATTACCGTCACAATATTGCGTTATGGATAGTCATTTCTGACTTCATTAATATTATTGCTCGATTATTTTAATAAGTTCTGTAATAAGTGTAATCGGTGTACGGTCCGGATGGGATTGAAACCAGGACCCTTCGATGCTAACGCTTGGTATACCCATTCGGATACTAAATGTAGTTTACTGGCTCTTAATGCAGTTAGCTCCCACTTCATTCGAACTACCGATACTTCGTTCTGGCAATGCTTTTCCTGTTGTTTAGTGACTTGATTGATTTACCATCTAATCAGAAAGGATAGTCAATTCTGTGTAACGAGTCGCAAGATCCAATCGAGTCTAGATCCCGCATCGAGCTTAAGAATTGCATTACCAAACTTGTAACGCGTCCTGCTATAAACATTCCATTTTTTTATACACCCATTCATTATCTGGATCGTGAATGCAGTGTGTAATAGAAATAAATGATGGTTCTGGTTGAAAAAGAATGGAGGTTTAATCGTTAAAGATGCACGTGCACTGTGCCCAAAGAAGGTGTATTTTACCGGAGGAATAATGGCAACATATTTTCTCCATCGTTAGTTAGGCAAAAGGTATGGGTATTTCGTTCATGACTATCGGACTGGTCGCTTAATTACTGTAGCATGTACAGACATCTTTCTTCTTTTTTTTGCCCCTGCATAATAGCAATCACTTTCTATGCTTCGTTAGCATCATTTGAATCGTCTTGGAAGCGTGTCGAGTTTGACCGGGCACGGTGCAGCAAGTGCAGCAATGCACTGTAGAATGCCATAGTGTACGGAAGCGAACCGGCAGTTATTCATGCAACGATGATTTTTGCCTCCCAAGTTCCTTCGGGGCGGGGGCAACTATAAAACCGGTGTGGTTGCGCCGGGTGTGCATACGTTCCATTACGCGCAACCATTGGGGGCAGCAGCAATGTGGCGGATGTAAGAAGAGAAGTCTAAAGGAATTGTACAAAAAACTGTGAGGACACGCTTTGGTATAGAGGAATAAATTGTACTCGTTGCGACGGGTTTTGCAATGCGACGCGTTCACTAACGAACGAACGATTATAATAAGTTCCATGGGGACATATTTTGCATGGATAAGAAACGGGCAGGTCGTACAACAAAAAAAAAGGGGGAAAAAACAACACATACACACAAACCCCGAAGGTGAAAAAAATCTTTCAACAGAAGACGCCTTACTCCCCGGCACGGAAGTGTGTAATTTATGGGTGAATACATAGCGTTTCGTTTTATAACCATTTGCACTACATGAGGAAATGCATTTTAATCCTTTCGATGTAATGAGCATCAACAGGGTTTGAATACAGTGCTTGAACTTTCGCTTAAAAAAAAAAAAGTTGCTAGATGTATTTAGTGATGGTGCGATTTAGCCGACAATCATGGTATTTAATATGTTTTTTTACAAACCCTGTATTTTCTATTTGTATATTGCATGTTTTGGTTTTACCGAGGATTAACCTCTATTTATTTATTTTTTCAATCCTGAAAAGACACCATAAACTGATTTATGTGATTGAGTTATATGCTTTAATGTAACAGCATGGAGTGTTACGAAAACTTGTGTTTTTTCTCTTCTGCAATGTAATCTGGTAATCGACGACTAATCTAAAGTTATTGCAATATACAGCGTAATCCGTACGGTTTGAATCACTTTGTTTGGATTATTTTCATTACCGGATACAATGGACACCGAATAGATGCAACCCTACACACAGCTGGCTATTATCCCAATGGAATGATAATATTAGTTTAATTCTGGCTAAATAACCTGGAGTGATTGCAATGTAATGTGTGCAAAGCATAGTATTACATCACTTCATTAGTCAGGCAGCATCTGCTATTGTTGGCTAATCAAACATTGCAGAGCAAATATTGTAGTTCAGAACGTTCATTGGACCATACCATGGTGTAAAAGTATGTTATACAATTAAAAAATAGTTTTGCAGTCAGTTAAATACTTAAAGTGTAGCAATTAAATGATGACCAATAATCAATTATTTGTAGCAGAGATACAAGGTAATGGTGCAGTTAAAAAAGTGCTAGTATGAATATTCCTCTGCATATTAGGCCTTATTCCCTCCTGTTACATTCGATTCACGCAAACCGTTGCTAGAGAGTATGATCTAGTTTCAATGTACTTGTCATGCTTATCAAAATAAGGCGTTCCAGGGATGTGCTCATCATCTTACGGATGTTTGTACACATCGACGTATATTTTCCATTAGACTGATTAAAATGATAGGATATCAGGAGGTAACCGGCTCCCCCGTTCACGATTCACGTTGATTGTTTCGTCTCATGTAGCGCGTGTTTCCGTTCGCTTCCCTTTTTTCTGTCGGCAAACGCTTTCCGTACACAGCAGTTGAGCATGACGGCATCACGGTATTATTATTACATTCGTTTCTGACATTATTGGAGGCGTACACACTTGTCAGCCACAGTGCCGTACGATGCCGGAGTGATAGATTTGTCCTCAAAGTTGTTCAGCAAGCGGAGGGCAAACTTGAAAATGGTGCCTAGCAATCGCAGGTACAGACTGTGACATACGTGTCATGCACTTAGCGGTCGAAACGGTTGGAATCACCTGGTAAGGTGTGTAGAGCAACACGCACGTACGGAAATGGGGCAGGTTTGATACCGGTAGTTTGATTAAATTCTCCAGAAACGCAGAAACTTGTGAGGGTTCGGTTTTCGCAATTCGACAAGCCACTTGCTAGTCAGCGTTGAAACAGAAGGATGCTAGCGAGTGCAAATATATGTGTTTGAGTCTGTGCGTGTGTGTGTGTGTGTGTTCGTTTAGTTTCACTGTTTGTCACGTGGTTCTGCGTGTCCTTCGCATGCGTGGTTGGGGTAAATGAACATTATTGAAGGAACTATTCCACCACTTTCCTAACCACGCACAAACATTCACACAGACGACGGCACACGCTCAGAGCCAGGTCGACTAAATGTTGTCGAACAATGCCCCTCACCTAAGCATTGCAAACAAACAAACGCATCAGCTGAGTCAAGTTTGGATAAGTAATTGAAAAAGGCTTTACCTGTGTGGTGTTTGCTTTGGAAGAGATACGTATGTTCCTGCGCTTTTTGCGCTTTTGAACGGATATTGAATATGTTCAGCAGCGGGTGAATCTGATGGGAAGTAAATATTCAGTATTTTCAGATTGTCATTGATTCTGACATGTTGTACAGGTGAGATAAATGTTTCCAGAACAAATGTGTCTCGATCCATGTATACAGCAAAACGGGTGCATTATAATCTGTAAGCGCTGTTCGCAAAACTATGCGATGAAAAAATTGTGGAATGTACTTTTCATTAAGTGTGTGAGCATAGTGACGGTTCACAGCACGTTCAGAATAAAGATGATTGGAAAACGTTCAAGTGCACATGGATGAAATGTATCGTTCTCGTTTGATCTAAAGTTATGAGAGAAAGTGTATCGATTCAGCTAGGAAAGACTGTACCTAGTAAAGACTCGTTTCCAGATAGGCATAAGAGTAGCCATGTTCTTTGAAGGATGTGCTGATTAAAATGCGTATCATGGGAACGGATTAAAATTACTTTTGCTTTTGAATATTGCGATCCGGTAAACAAAATCTGTAACTCAATCTGACTGAATAAGTAAATGTAGCTACCTTGGATTAATCATTCTGGGAAGAGGCTGTAGTAGTTTTCCCTGTAAAGAAAAGAAAATTGAAAATTGTTTAGAAATTTCATGAAACTAGATTCATCTGAATTGTGAATTCTTGCGGAATTGAACTAAGCGTCTGATTTGAAGGTTTGATTAGGATACCAATACTAAAATTAAATACACTCTTTTTAATAACATAATCGCATCACCGATTCAATGAATGGGGAAAGTTGAATTCTTTGGCAGCACCGCTTAGTGATGATGCTTCGTTGATGAAGCCGATGCTGAGAGCTTTTAAAATTCCTTTACCAACTGTGTGCATTAGCACCAAGTCGTCCACTCTTCGGCGAAAGAATTCCGCCAGAACCATTTATCTTAATCTATGGAACTCGATATAAATTGTAAGCCTATTCTCAACAGACTTAACACCGTCATTCCGGCATAATTTATCTAGCCAAGTTTTACATCACACTTATGCCGGGATCACGTTTCCAGCCAACGTTCTCTCGGTGTCATCGTGGAAAGAACGAGCAAAAGGAGAATAGTTTGAAGCAGGCGTTACTTGTACGGGACTCTGGAGGCATGCATTAGGATGATGACAGTACGAAGGAAAATGTTGCTCATCAAAAAGCGTTCCTTGTCGCGAGGGTTGTGAAGCAGAAGAACTGTACCCAGCGTAAATGTCGATTTGCATGTGTAGGTAAACTGGTCGAAAGATTGCCCATCTGCACGATTCGTGTTCGGTGGCAGAATTGCTTAGACGGCTTCTTAACGTCGAATCGCTCCACCGTGCTCGGTGATGCGAAGGAATAAGTGTGTCTAGTGAGGCCTACTTGTGCGCGTGTGTGAGTGGTTTGTGGCATATTACTTCCACTTCATTTTGCACTTAAATTCTTGAACTCCGTTTCTCGGTGATGTAAAGCGTAAGATTCCTATCCACGACCGGGTGTCCTCGTGTACCGTGCTATACAGCGATCGCGCTAGCGGCGTATGATTGTGAGACGATGGCAGGTGAGCTGAAGCACCCGACGCTCGTTTCCTGTGGGCTATAAAATTTCAGCTGTATTTTCATACTCACCCACCGCCGGTGTCCCGGCACGCTGTTGTGCACACAGCCGAAGGTAGGCGAGCGGTGTAATAATTATCATTATATCTACTTCTTGATTGTGCAATTAGGTAGAAATTAAAACGTTTTTAATGTTTCGTCTTAATTAACGGAATGTTTGGAATGTAGCAGCTGCGCTTCCGTCACATGATTGCGTCCGAAGTTTGTCCGGATCGTCGTACAGAGCAGTTCGGTCGAAACGATGTCGAACAGAACCACGTAAAAAATGCTCAATCGTACACCGCAAAAACTAAAATGAAAAAAAAAGAAATGCGCCCGCTTGTGAGTGAAATTTAGCTGAGCTTTTCAACGAGGAAGGATATTTTACTGCCACTTCAATGTGTCGCCCATTCGTAGTACCTGGTCCGTTGAGTGGCTTTGTAATCAGATAAAATGGTGGGGAAGATGCATAGTGAAAATGAAGGAATTACAAAAAATGGTAGAAACGTTGGTGTAATGCTCTGGTGTGAAGAAGCGCAAATATTGACATATTTAAAGCACAAGGTGTTAGCTTAGAAATACGCACCGATGGTTAAAAAAAAAAAGATCTAAAAAGACATGTGATATTCTTAACGATTCGAGCGTGCTTGTCATTTTCAATTGTTGCGCCATAAAACTTGATCAGCCAAAATGTTTGGTTAGCGAGAACGGTTAATCGCGGGTGCAAACAAAGGGCAAAATCATTCGTGGATTGTTTTTTGTTTTATATAAATGAAGCTGTTACATAAACCGAAGAGCAAACAAATGAACAGTGTACACTTTCAGAGTACCATCAGCAAGAGAACGATTTGCAACGAATGTAGTCACTGGCACAGAGAAAGCTGTTAAAAAAGTGTACGAACCAAGCGTACGACATACCCGAAAACATCCATTAATCATGGGTTACAGTAAAGTTTTATGGAAGTTACCCTACCGCGAAATAGCGAAGTTAATTTTTAAACACAGTCATGTCAGACGCGAATGTTTTCTTCGTACTGGCTGATGAACGAAAAGCATAAAACAGAACCTTCGCCACCCCAACACGGGAAAAGGTACCTGCAAACGAAAACATGAAGCGAGAGCATTCTTTAAGCATTTTTAACGACGCGATTTGGGGGGGTGAACACAACAAAAAACACTAAAAAAAAATGCCATAAACCATCCGCAAAGTCCAAAACAAAAGCGGACGAATAATCCCGTTTGTTTTTGCACTGTGTATGTGTTTTGTGTGGTTACTTAATTTAAGTGTTGCGTAGTGCGGAGTATGAATGTACTGTTTTTACTTTAATTGTTTGCTTTTGTTTGTCCTGCTGGATAGGGCTAATTTTGGTCATCGGTAGTAGTGTAATTACACTTCAATGGTAGAAAGGGGCACGAGATGGGAATGTCTATTACGCGATTTTGAATAATGAAAGCATGCTCTTATGAGTTCACTCTGATGTTTTATGGTCGGTATATGTAGTGTCTACTGCTAAGCAATCAGCTCAACAAAACACAACAATGGAATAAAAAATTTTAAATGACATATATTTCTGAGTGAAAAGATTTGACGATTCCAATCCAACACAGTAATGTTGTATCATATTTTCCTCTTTAACTTGATGTTACTTGTATAATTGGCCTAAATTGAGAATAATAAACAGAAGAATTTGAATGCACCTGGTTCCATTTCAGTGCCAAAATCCAGACGGAATAAGATCATTTGAGAATGATTAGTTAAGTATCTGTAATGATTGCTTTGATGTTATAGAAAGAAACACAAACACACCGCAGCAGATGGGAAAATGGTGGAGTTGTTTAGAAATCAACTTTTACGCGTGTTCCACGCCATAAAAGACGATTATGTGCACGCCATTATGTTTATGTCAACCATGTCATTCGTCGTGGCACGAACGGATAACAATGCTATCAATGTACAACATCTGAAAATTATGTGCAAAGAAAGAGGGTGCAACGCAGGAGTATGTGATAGTATAAGAAAAGATACTACAAAGGTAACCAAAAACTGGACACTCTCACGCAAGCGTTGAGCGAAACACCTTCGTACCGGAGAAGAAAAGGTAATGGGTCAACGAGCTAGTGAAGCGAAAAGTGGGGACGTAATTCTTTTGTTGCGAAGTAATGATAAGGGCAAATGATACGGGCAACGTTTTGATGTAAAACGGTGGTTCACAAGTAAATTGGTTTTGACATAAATTGTGTAGAAGTTGAAATGAAACGTACGGATTTGTTTTCAAAAATAGTGTGCAGAAACTAGTAAGTCCATACTGGCCTTAGTGCAGACAAAAATTGAAAAGCAGCAACAGAAGAATATATCGTAATCGCCTAAGATAATCCTCAAAAATAAATGTACAACATGCGCCACAGCACACCTTGCCACCAGAAGCGCCCAACAGATAATGATCTTTGCGAGGATAAGCAAGTTTTAGCGGGAGTAAAGTACCGAAGGTTCATAAAACTGGTGGGTCTACATATTTTTACGACTTTATTAATAATGGCGCCTGGCTGTTTTTGTTGTTGCTTCTGGAGCGGTTGAAATGATACAACCAACAACAAAACAAAAAGCCCCAAAAACCTTCGAGGGATTTACAGTGTTTTGTTTCAGATTTCAGTTCAGTCTCAGTTTTTTGTTTCTTTCTCACTAACAATTATGGTGCGAGACATTTAAGCGCTTTAGAATTTTTCTAGTAAAGTAAACACAGTGTAAGCACACGCGGGATTGGGTAGCTTGGTTGGGGTTCACCTTAACTTGCTTAAAAAGCAGCAGCTGCACCGTTGCGCGAACGAGCATTTGTTTGTGTAAATGGTTTGGAATCTCCAAGCGTGTCTCGGGTCAAATGTGTATTTGTAGAGAATTTTATATTGCTAGAGCAGCTAGCGCGGAAAGAGTATAAAAAGTGGGAAAAGTGGCAAACGCACCAGTGTGTAGTAAACAGGACATTGTAAAGTACGCTATTAATGACCTTTTGCCTCTGTTAAATTCATTTTGAATGGGCAGCAACGTGTGGTTTCGGTTGGATGGTTGGTTGCTTACTGCAAGTGGCATCCTGAAGGATAGAATGGTGACGATGCTGCTGCTGCTGCTGCTGATGATGATGATGATGATTATGATGATGATAACGACGATGACGTCGGAGGCTTCCATTTGATTGATGATTTTTATGGGGACACGGCATCATAAAGCATTTTACATGATGTTCCCGTTGATGGGCGTAGAACAGCAGGTGATAAATCGTACCCAGCGAGCAGTCCGTTTGATGAGTTTATGAATGGTTGAAAAATAACATCCAGCGTGCAGCTGGCCGGGAAATTGGCTTGAAAGATTAACATCCTAGAGAGCTTTATTGTGGACCATTCTTTCGCTCATCGAAAAGGTGGGTTAAGTGTGTGCTGTAAGGTTTTCTTCAGTTCAGAAAAAGCCGCGCTTGTTCCATAATGTTGCAGTACGAAGAAGTAAAAATGGTTGTATATTGTTAACATGCTATTAAATAGTTAATTAAATATTAGATATTAGCTTTTCGAAGAATATGGGCCTGGATTCTCTGCTTCTTCTGTGGCACCACAACCTAGCGATGTCTTAGCATTACAATCACTTATGGATTCATTGACTTGACCTATGCGTAGTGGGTGTGCCAGTCCAGCGGTCAATCCGGATGGGATTTGAAATCGGTATCTGCGTGCCAGCAACTGGTACCGCTACGAGTTACACCGTTTTTAATCAATCATTACTTGCTAATGTAATGCAATATTCAGTATAAACCACTGTTTCATATTATCAATTTGCTTCGTATACGAGACCGGCTGTTGTTAACATAAACAAACTGTTGATATACATGCCGTGTGCCGTATAGCCTTAACGACATGTTGAATATTTGTTAATGATAAATTACATTCCATCGGTCTCTGTTCACCTTGAGCGAAAGTATTCACGCCACAATTGAACATAATTTGCAACGTGCTCAATATCTCGAATCCGAATGAATGATGTGTTTCGGGCATGTCACCGCAGTTGTATATTTTGTTTACATACGTAATTAGATGAATTGGGCTTGTTCATTTAATATGAAGCCTTTACCTTCAACGTAATGCGGTGCGGTGGGCCGGTTGTTCCGTGCAGGGGTACATGGGAGTGAGAGGTATAATGCTTGGTGCTGCTGTTTAGTGTACGCAGGAGAAAGTTTAACCATAACCAGCAAAACTATTTTATTACCATTGGTCATACACACACACGGGTATGCGATGGGGTTACGGGCAAACGAACGAACGGCTCAATTCGGAAATCCTTCGACGTGTAACCCGGTTGGTACGGTGTGTATGTGTGTAGCTCATTGGTTCATGTACGTGCACAAGGACGATTATTGGAAGCGTGTTGCCGTGGTAAATGGTAGGAAGTCGACCGGACGGAATGCAAGTAGAAAAAGCTTAACATATGTAACGCATATGTAAATACGCTTACTCACGGTATACTGAATGCGGCCCGGAGCCATGCGAGGCCACTATAGCGGCATTCATTTCGGGGACTGTAGCTTTAACAGACGTAATTTAGAGAAGGCAAAGAGAAAGTTTTCCACCCGTAAAGAGGTGGAACATCAGCCGCACCACTGATCTAGCCCAACCCCTCCGACAGTGTAGGTTCCGTTAGTGTGTCTGTGTGTGTGTTTACTGTGCAGTTGGACGGTGTGTTGTTGTGTTTGGTCTTCCGGTTTTTACAAACTTCACTCTACCCATTTTCCGGGGCATTTCCCGCGTCACAATTTTGTAGCTATGTGCGAAGTTATTGTATGAGTGTGTGTGTTTGTTTTTGTATGGGTGTGTGTGTGTGTGGTAGTTTTTTTTTTGTTTAGTTCACTTAGGTACGCCGGTCGATGGAATAACTTATTGAATCTCGGCCATTAAGAAGGACTGGGTCCAGGAACTGCACCGGAGCTATTTGTGGTCGGTTGCCGGTTTCTTTGCGTTACCAAACCCGATGCTTGTCGTGGTGTATATGTGTAGGTATGAGGGAGCCACTGCACTAAGCTGCACGAGCAGCAGCGTGGAGAAACGGAGCAATGTGCTACGAGCACAAAAATTTCATGGTGGATTTAAATCAGTGCATCATACTCAGGGCGCCGTAGTGTGGCATTTAGGACAAACAAAAAAATGGCCAGCATGCTGGTTAAGGTGAGCAAGTTTCAGTCGTAATGAAGGAAGAATCAACTTTGGAAACCGGCAGTTAGAACGCAGTATGGAAGGTGCGGCTATACCTTCAAGAGAGCACCAGCGTTGAATCGAGGATCTTGTCGTACTTACGGCCGCCCGAAAGCATAGTACTGAGCAAGTTCTATGTGCCACAACCGTACCTGGTGCTGTCGAACGGAGCTATAGCCCAGTATGTGTGTGTGTGTGTGCGCGCAAAGTGTTAGTAATTTTTTTTTCCAACGCCTCTGACTTGGAGCTTTTTTCCGAGTCTACAACGTCACACCAGCCGCCTAACTGTTTTCTTTGCGGCAGGCCGGTTTTAAAATGGAAAGCGTGAAGAAACGGTGAAAGGAAAAATAACAACGCACACACAAACACAACGTAACCCCTCCACGGACTCGCTTCCCGGGCGGTAGTGGCAGCACCAGAAGCAGCGTGGAGCAAAATTTATCGTTTGCAATAATGAAAACTTTTCTGCCAATATATGTGCTTTAGCCGACGACGATGTGACGCCGTGTGCTACCCAATGTGTATAGGTGGCAACGATGAGCAGCCAATGCGTTGCCTGAACGCGGCCTGAAGATTAGTGTCGATGGTTTGGTGCGTTCGGGATTGGTTTGCGAGAGTTTCCGAGAACCGATGGCGGTTCGGATTGAACGATTTATGGGTAGTTGTTTGTTTGGAAATATTATACAGAAGGCGCTGTTGTGCGTGTGTGTGTTTGGGAGCGTGTTTTATGCACACGGTGTGATATGCGGTGTCCGCTCGCAGAGAAATGCCGACAAATAGGTGATTGGAATGTGGTCTCAACTCAATCCGTCCGCTGGCAGTGATAGGGTGTTTATAAACAGTTCATTCGACTAGAAAAAAGCGGTAGCTGCGCGATGGTATGAAAATTTGAAAAACGTATTTATCGGCTAGACGCGATTTGCGTGAAACGACGTGGTACCGGGTGCGAAATGCGAACAAGCATCAAGACTTTATCGATGTGATTGCCTAAAGCCCGAAGTTAATGATTTATGAGTAAAATGTTATCTGTGGAGTAGCAATTGTGTAAGAGTGATCAGTGGTTGCCAATTGCGTGTACGATTATGAGGAAATGCAATATGTTTTTTGTTATATTAAAAGGTTGTTGTATACTGTTCATTACCAGTATCAGTGTAGTGTTCATTTAGATTGCTGTAGAAAACATCACTTTGGTGAATAGTATTTTTGTTTGTTCGTAAATAAGAGGTAAATTGGAAGAAAATACTGCATGGATGATATATGTATCATGGGCAAACGAATACGTCGTGTTTACTTATCTAATGTTAATGTACTCTGCTGTCAAACTTGGTATTTTCCTTGCTCGAACAAATGACGAAGAACGTATAATGAAAGTGTTAGAGTTCGTTTTTTTTTTGTTTGTAGCTTCAGCTCGCAACAGAAAAGTTATTATTTAATTAAAATTAAGGCACCAAACGTGCCGCGTAATACGAACGAAGTGGTAAATCTTCATCACAATTTTACGGTCTGGCAAGCAAAAGTGCTGAAATTGGAGACAAATAAGGAGATAAAGTGTCGCTCAAAGCAAATGTAGCAGTATGTGGTGAAGTTGTGTGCGTGTGTGTTTTTTTATGTTTCTTCTGCTTTTGAAACTTAATGCGTGAATGTGACTGTCTCAGATGGCCAGAATGATCATCAGAAAGGATGGCATACTTGCCGTGTGGGAACGGCGCGAATGTTGGACACACGAAAGAAGCACACGGCGTGTGTGTGTGTGCTGGTTTACAGAATTATGTAAAAAATGTACTTTCATCATTTTGCTATGCGGGGAGATTGGGTGGTAATAAAAATGGTATGTGTGGTGCCGTGTGCAGAAAATGGATATCTTGCGCTTTGCAAGATGTGCTACAGTTCCACCTTCATATCATATTTTTAACGACGGGCGTAGCAAATTTGACGATGGTCGGTCCACCCACCAAGAGAGTGGTAAAAAAGCTTAATACATACGAGGACTGCTGTGCTGTGGGATCCTTTGAAGTTTTCATGAAGTGGAGAATTGTGTGGCTTGGTCGTTTTGCAAATGTTCAAATGGAGGCATCCGCACGCTTCACGAGAACTTCCAGCGTGTTTAATTTGTGCAATGGAGACGCCTGGTAGTTCAAATAAGTTATAGCACCAGCATAGTTATGGCGCCCGAAATTAGCAGCATGATAGCGGTGGTTGGTCATAGTGGGCAAGGCTGTGAAAAATATGTGCAGCTCGAAACATTAGCATGAAATGGACTCACAGTACAATGTAACGAAAAGCTGATCTCATAACATTCCGATCTAACGCTGCTAAGACTTTATACAAAATAAATAATACAGGATATAGGATGTTTTGACTCAGATTTCTAATTTACGTTAATAAGTACAAACATGATTAAATTTGATTTTGTTAAGATCACTTAAGTCTACAATACCGTGTGATGCAAATCGAATTCCATGTAAAAACAACAGAATCCAGCTGAATGGAATATTTATAAACCAACGAACAGAAGCTTATTAAAAAAAAGTTTGAAGCTACAATTCGAATTTGAATAAGACGCATCTTTTGTATCCAGCTCTTGAAACAATATTTACAAAAGTGACTTTTTAATACATAAATATTTGGTAAAAAATGTAACACTTTATCTGTTTAATTCTCTTTGCAGGTAAATACTAACGTACAACTATAAATTGTGCGCATTATCATCTTTCGACAGTGTTGACCTTATCGAGCGAGCAACAGAAAAACGTAAGTTCGGTAAAAAGAAGTGTAAGTTGACATCAGTGTTTAAAATTATGGCTTCCGTTGAAGTAACGATTAGTTTCTACGATTGCAAGTGGTAAATAGTATAAATGATATGTGTTATAAAATCGAAATTAGGAGTAACTTGTTGCATTTATTGTATAAGAAAGCGTTTGAAAGAAAGAAACATTTTCAGTTGGAGTTATGTAGTTATGAATATTTTAAAACTTGATGCACAAAGAAAATTTTAAAATTTATTCTAAAATTTCCAAACACAGCTAACGTATTTATAGAAATAATGCGTTTTTTTGCAATTTGTATACATTTTAATCCCTTTAATCCATTACTCTGATGTCGAATGATTAGCTTAACGACCTGCTAAGCCATGCTGGCAAACTATTTCAAGAATTCGTTGTCCATAGATGACTTTCTAGAAGAATTATTAGCGCGTAGCAGGTTGACCAGTTTTTGTTTCGGGGGTGCGGTTTGTATTCGGCATATTAAATTGAATGAATGAATTTACAATCAAAATTCTTTTTTTTAATTTCGTAATTTAAGCAAAGACAGTTTTCATTAATCTTTTTTTAAATAACGTCCTTAAAGATTGACTGAAATCATAATGTACCTTTGCAAAATCCTATTCGTATCATGTGTTTCGACGAGAACATTTGAAGAAAAGATTATTAGACGTTCGTCGACAATTGTGTATCACATATCGTACCAGAGAGACGGAAGAAACGACAGTGTGGCTCTACTCTACATCGTCATGCCGACATCATGCTGGTATAATGAACATTAATACCGTTTTCTCCGAAAAACGCACGTCGTGGTCGTATGCGTACTGTTGTCCGTTAAGCTTTTTGAGGCGTGCGCTTTTAGTAGTCGTGTCAGCAATGCATGTAGAAGAGAATACAGACTTTGCGATTGATTGCGCCTTGCACACTGAGAGGACTGTCGACTAACGCGATGCAATTTTCACTTGGTTTACTTCACAGTTTCCAAATGTACCCGGTTTGGTCAGAAGCTGTTAGTCATAGAATCGTCTTAAATCAGACGAACCAAATGTTAGTAGCGTTGCAATGCAGTATCAACTGTGTACAGAATTTGTGGACCTGAGCAATAACGAAACGCAGAATTCGTGGTACAATTCGCTACCCACGCATATTCGGCTTGCTTGGTGACAGGTGTGAGAAACCATCGAGCCCGGTCATATGGTTTATGATTCCCCAAAATAATCACATTCCAGTCACGGAAGTCGATTTAGTCGACACCTAATGGGTGCTGATATCGCGCTTCCGTCGCGCTAGAGTGCAATGAGAACTGTTTCACTTTTAGCGTACTGTTCGGCACTGGGATTGCATCGTTACCCCGCGGCCACACGGTTGGTGTGTAGAACGAAACGGAATAATTCGGTTCGAACGCAGGTGTGTTGGAAAATGAATTTGGATGTGCGGTTGAAGTGAAATGATAGGAAGTTAGATTTCAATGTTTCAGAACATCGGAAGTCAACAGTAGGAAGTGGGTACTTAGCAATTTGGATCATGTGCTCGATGCCGACTCGCTCAATAATAAGTCACGGGGTATCGCAGCTGTGAAGCACATGAAATGAACTGAAGAGTAGACTCATTTTGAAAATTGGATGCCATGCGAGTTAATGATTCCATGCCGTAACAGATGGTGTTGTACGGACGGTTCTAAAATTGGTTTAAAAGGTTTTGCAAATTTGAATGCG
Source organism: Anopheles maculatus (assembly GCA_002091835.1). NCBI lineage: Eukaryota > Metazoa > Arthropoda > Insecta > Diptera > Culicidae > Anopheles > Anopheles maculatus. Next base: position 163,093 of record KZ061717.1, on the reverse strand, counting down.
GCCAGGTGTTTTGGTTCATATTGGTCGTTGAAACTACGGGCGAAATTCACAACCAATAAAATCCCATAATGTGTTAAACAAAGTACAATTTTAGGAAATTGTTTACTTTTACTGATCGTTAGAAAAAAAACCTATCCATGATAGGAAATTCGTTAGATATTGTTTAGAAGCAGTGTAAGTTTGCTTTGATTATAAATTCTAACTCGAAGGTTTGCGCATTGTACGAGTTGAAGTGATCACAAATAAGAAATGAATGTTATGTTCTTAAATGTATCTTGTAAGTAATATTATGATGACGTAATTTAATTTATTGAAAACTTTTCATGAAGTGTTCAACTCCACCGTACTAACGATAAAAATGATCTCACAGGAAAATCCCAGCAGATTTTTATCGTAGTTTGGGGAGGGCAACGACACGTTACGAAGCAAAACTTTACAACCTCGAACATCAGTGTTGTTGATGCTGATGTTAGGATGCAAACGGTTTTGGTTTTTCGCCAGCTTACAAGGAGCTGCTGCAAAAGAAAAATAGCTTTGAAAATCTTTTGAGCTACGGTTTGAGTAATGGAGATACATTCGCTAATGTGTTTCGAGCTTAATTCATGCTGTATGCTTGTTGATGATGTTCGGCAAACAGTAGTTTGGCGCGTTGATGCTGCATGTTGCACTTTGAGTCATTAATTTTCATTGTGCCTTTGTGTCACTAACACTGGCAGGAGCTTTTGATGGTTTTGCGTGAACCGTAACATTGAGGCTACACATTGTACTGTAAATAAGATAATGGAGAGATATTTTGTGGCATTTTTGTGCGAATGTGTTCTCTTGAATTAATAGATAATGCAGCATATTCATTTTTTCTACGTGCTTTGACAAAGAATTGAAAATGTCTCGAGCTTCTTTAGCAAAATTATGTCATCGATGATCTAGAAATGCAAACATAATATTTGAATGAAATAATAACAATAAAATAGACAATACGGCGTCTAGCAGTCATATTAGAAATAAGTTTAAATAACTTTAACATAATTTGCATTGTCTTAATGCGCATTTTACACTGCTAGCTATTTTTTCTACAATTCCTTTACTTTAGTTTTACTTTATTTATTCTGCAAACTCTAAACAAGTTTGCAGCTGCAAACTCTGCAAGTACGCTAAACAAGCATTACAAGCATATAGTTCAAAACATATCGGATTATTAAGTTGTGCCGGATTAAGCATAGTATAGAATACTGGAAGTTCTTACTTTATTAGTAAATTTCCAAGTAATAAACGCACTAAATAAAAAATGTGCACATGTTTGACGTACGATCTTTGTGAAATGCGCCGCATAGAGCGAGTAAAAGCAGCGAAATTCAATACCGGTATGTGCACTGTGTACTATACTCTAGAGCGGTCGCAAGGAAACCCTATTGTGTAATACAGCTATGCAATGTTGGCGTTTGCGACGATGGCACCTTTATTGAGATGCAACGGTCAAATTAATTAGATTTTTTAGCTGCCGGTGGAAGATCTGTCCAATCATTCACAGCTCGTATGCTGCACCGGTTCTGAAAGTAGCAGACAATAGAACGATGCTCTTTTTGGTGCTCTCTACTGCCTGTTGGATGCAAGGTTGGTACGAAGCTTACCGCTCGCCAGTGTCTAAGCAATCATTTCGATTCATGCAAAACAATGGAACACTGCCGAAACCGGTATCCAAGCAGCCGTCGTAGCATGGCGCTTTTTGAATTGCTTGAGGCGTCTTGATGGGGATATAAAAGCTCGATATAATTCAAAGGTGGGCCATAGAACTCTTTTGATAATACACAAGGGAAATTCAGGGAATAAATATGACGAACGAAAGGCAACGGTTGGACATGGCAGCGGCAAGTTTTACCATACAGTAAACTGAAGCTAGACAATAGGTGGGCTGAGCAATAAAAGAGAACAAACACCGACACAACAAACGAGGATAGGCATTCGCATATGCACCGAGATAGCAGAGGGAAAGGTCCGTTCTCCGAGCAAATACACGGAAAGCCAAACGAGAGAAGGGTCTGACGAAAAGAAGGACCATGTGTCCCCCATGTCTACAGTGAGGAAAGATGCAAGGATCAGACGAAATAAAAGGTTGGCAGTTTTTCTGTACCTTCAAGCCTGTGAGTTGATGTTCGCAAGATAAAAAAAGGCACCGCACGCTCCGTACGTTCAAGGTGTGCACCACCGTACATTGCCTGTATGCAATGGAGACGCCTGGTACTGGCCAGCTTTTATGTGTGGCGGATGTGAAGTGAAGGGTGAAAAAAGCAGAAGCCACCGAACCAGGAAGGCAGTATGTTTTGAGATAAATGAGGCAAACGAGGACATGTACTAAGCGAAACAGGCTATAATAACGGAGAGAAATGATGAATGTGTGTGCTGGGTGATCCGTAGTTTGCGGGTTCCGGGAAAATGGAACTGGGACTGGAGAACCTATGGTGACCGTTCGAGCTTAGGTGCGTTTTATGAGCTTCGACCTGACCAAGGCAGTGGCAACAAAGCGAAAACCCAGCGTTGGTGGGCATCAAAAAGCACTATATGGCGTAGAGCAGTATCGAGTCCTTTGGCTCTAATTTTAGCTCAAGACATAAATCGAGTTGCATAGATGGAAAATCATGGCAGAGAAGGGAGACAGATGGAGGGGGAGGTTGTGAGAAGGAAGTAGTTTCAATTAACAAGCAAACTTCCTTTAATGGTGGATTGTTTTTGTTCGCTTCAGAATTGGTGGCTTTTGTAGTGGCATGAATAAAGAGAAAATAAAGGTAAATATAATGCAATAAATAAATTGCAATTGAATGAAATTGTGCGGAAAGCTGCATATTCCTAGTGGTGCATGATTTGCGGCTGCGGCTCGGGGTTTGCACGTTTAAAAAAGGGTATTCGCACAATGGTGAATAGTCTTTTGGTCCCATAAAACCAAACCGTGAAGCAAATCGTTTGGAGAAATCTTAATTAGTTTTAGTTCTGAAACATATTTCACTGCTACCGCTTAGGCTATTTCCAATAAGCTATCACGTAATTTGGTTTTAAGCAAGTTTCAAAGTTGTTTTAAGTTGTTTACTTTCCCGTTAATGGAATGTGGGTCTTATTTTCGAAGTAAATTGAAACATAATTTGGTTACTACTCACCTTTAATTTCCGTTTTGTAAGTAAAAAAATCATCGGTTTCGTTAAAAGCATGCTGTGCCGCCTAACCAGTGTGCTGTGTGCTTACTGGGAAGAAGAATTTTAAGAGGAAGCAGTACGTTCACCTGTGAAGCTTCATCATTCCATTCATCGATTTACAATGTTCACTGTGCCAAGTCTGTTTTTTTTAGTTGTTGTGTCCTTGTTTTGGTCCGATATCGAGACACAGGGTTGATTTCTGAGCAGGTTTCCAATGGTTAGTTCAGCTGGTGTTCAACTGATTTTCGAACGCGTCAAAATCCCGACCAGACAAACAACAGCAGCAACACCTCAAATGTCAGCCACCTGCCCTGATAGCACCATGTGCTGTCGGGTCGACAGAACATCTATCCTATTGTGTGTTGGTGCTTTTTTTAAGGTTCTTGCTCGGTGCAATCTGGGTATTAACGCTCCGTCTTTCTCTCTCGTCTCTGGCGGGCTGGTAATAGTTTGTGCTTCTCTTTCATTCGTCAACTACCGGCACTGACACACAATTATATTCGCAGCCAGTACTAGGGAACACCGATTTGAAGCTGTTTGACTGGTGCACAAAAAGCACTATATGCATCTCCTCGTTCCTGGTTTTCTGTGCAGCTCTCGTTTTCCCTTCGTTGCGCTTCGCACACCGTTGCTGTCACTGTTGCACCGAGCCCATACGTTCAGTTCGTTCACTGGATCGTGTTGCTTTTCACTTTGCTCATCAAATGGCAGTTGTCGTTCGATTGACGAGTGTTGGAATTTCAATTAAAAATCAAACTCTTATCACTTAGCCTTTCAATCACGTATCAATTGTCTTTTCACTGGTGCCCTACTGCCATGCAAATGCTTATGTTGCTGCAGGCTGACATCCGATACTGTCGGCGCCAACGACGTATTGTACGAAGTGTTCCGAGAAAATGGTGCGTTTTCGGGAGATGGTGTCGCAGGAAATTCCATATCGTTGATTTGGATGTCAAAGGATGAGTGAAACGTTTTATTCGGGCTTTTGCTTTTGCGATTCGCTTAGGTAATTAGAAACACTCGAGAAGTAACGTGAACGGCACTTTTTGTTATTATTACGTTAGTGAACTTAAAATCACAAAGCGTTGTTCAACAGAAAATTATTCAAAGGCCATGTCATGTGAAGGTGATTTTGAGTTGTAATTTCTGATAAACTTTTTACCTTTGGCACTGATTAAAAATAGAAAATATTGGGGCCGGTATTTTTCTATTGTGTTTTAGTAACAATCTGCAGTAATTTGTCACAAAAATCCATAAACGCTGTATTTATGTCAAACATAGCAACAATTCACTGAACGCCCAACAGTTCTGATACGAAAGATTCACAATGTTTACGAGAGTTACCTTTTTCGTTTTGTTTCACTTCACGTGGCAACTATGAAAACTTGTTTTGCATTTTGTTTTTCTGCATAATGGTAGTCAGTACAGCTATTGTCCCGCTGTTTTTATTTTGTTTTGTATCTTTTCCGAAGAATGAACGACTGCAGAAAAGTTTCGTAGATATTTTTCACAAAACACTGAAAGTATGCCGCAAGAAATCCTGACCGTGGGAAATGATCCACATAGTAGCCAGAAAAATTGAACACGTTACGGTAGATACAAGGTATTTGATACTGTTGTTTCGATTTTGCTAGGAATGTGCGTCTGAGGCGGTCTAGTGCCTTGACATGATGCGCAGAGAAACTTTGTTTCATTTTGTGTTTTTCGGCATTTGGGTTGTTCCGTTCCTGGAGCTGTACTATCGTTGCAATTTTGTTTAGTTTTAGTCAATCTGTGTATACAACGCTTGACTAAAATTACATTTAAAATTCATAATCAATTTGATCCTTTTTGTGTTCACTTTAACCGATGTTATGGGTTATGGGTATTGTATGTGTTTAAATCGCAAAAAAGCACTGTATCGTACAGGTACACTATGCTGGGCGAAGTACCGTAAAATCGGTGAAAATAGCTCAGAAACGTTTCGATATGACTGGCAAGTCAACAACTGTGCGATAAAAGAAACGAACTAAATCCTTGTATGCTAACACCGGGACGCAAAATACCGAAAGAAACAACCGAGCGTATTACGTACGAACGCGAGGGAGCCTTACAGTTACGCACATGGCTCCTGTCATCGTGATTGTGGCGATAAGACTGACAGCTTGTAGCAATCGACGATTGAAGCGGAGGCATAGTCTCACGGTTGTCACTAAAATGTGTGAGCGCGATATCGTACGGGCCTTGGTACGTACTACGTTTTCTCGCAGTAGAACGCAGTGCACGTAGAAAACAAGATGATATTCGCAACCGAACGAGCTCGCGTCCTGTGCCGAAGTCGGAAGGACGTGTCGATCGTGATAATCGAGAGCCGAGAGGAGGATGTTCGCGCGCGCATGCCTCGCTGCACGCAGGGATGAATTCATCGTCACTCAGCGGAACGTTGAAGCTGCTGGAACGTTGAGTGGGTGAGTGCTTGGTCGCACTGAGTTTCTGCCAGGGATCCGTCAAAGAAATGGTCGTAGGCGAGAGCGAGAGGCAGAGAAAGAGAGTTGAGTAGGATAGTGTAAGCGGGAACGAAAAGTCCGAGGCATAGCATGGATGCGGTAACGTTCAGACCTCACAGCTGCCGCCACCAATCTTCAAGCGTCTGGTTGCTGTCCGGTCCGAGAATATATTTTAAATAATTCAATGTGAAAGTTTTCAATTAGCACTGGGTCGATGGAGCACACGAAGAGATGCGAAGGGATCAGAAGGCACAGCATAACACTACCATGCTTCGAATACTCGCTATTATATGGCGTTTTAGTCGGTCGGCTGTGCTGGCTGGGAAGCGGAAAAGCAAGTGGAGATGATTCGTTGCAAGAGGAACGTAATGAGGATGCTGTATCGTGTTGATTAAGATGAAATATTCCATCCGGACAGTGCCTGTTGGAAGGAGGTACGAAATCGGTCAGCGGCAGCCCGAAGGCCAAGGGCAGTTCGCGGACGAGTGTAGAGTTTTCCAAAAACTTTGCGCACAGAAATCAGTGAAATTTTTCAAATATTTTTCCTGCAGTGTATGCAGGGACCGGTAAGGTTAAAGTTTTGTGGGATGGAAAAACGCAATTGATTTTGTTTGGTTTCAATTTAGAAGTGCTTTAAAAATTCATCCAAAGTACAGTTGCCATGTGACGGGTACATCAAAAGAAGATAATTCTCTGAATGATTAAATATGCATAGCTTATCTGTTAGCTTTCATTCAATTTTACGCACAATACACAAGGCTAGACCGTGGAGGTGAAACAGTTCGGCTTTGAATACTGTCGGTTGTAGCACCATGAAGCACCATGCGTCTCCATGATGCATCATTAGGGGGTCGATCGATGCGAGATGTGCATCCAAAACAATTCAAGGCCTCAGGCATATAGAACAGCGCCTGAAAAGTGTTTCATGCCGAAAGTATGCCAAAGGAACTGATGCTTTGCCCCGAACCGGGCGGCAGGCTCCCGGTGAGTGAAAGTTCATCCGCGGTGGGTTCCTTCAGCAGCTGGCACTCAAATGCGGGGAACGCTGCTACGAAGTGGCACGACGCGGCCCGTATCACCTGTATGACAACGTTCTCAGCGTTGGTCGCATCCTGCAAACAGGAGAAGGCCGATGACTCTCAGTGATCGCGCGTGAGGCATACCGTTAGCACCATCGCAGGTTGTGTGTGCAACGCTACACGGCGGTTCGCGGAAAGAATCGAACTCGACCCACACACAAATCGGACCGACGACCACACACGGAACACGCTACGTGCAGAAAGTGTATCGCGTGCATTGGTTGTGTGCGTGCGTGCGTGCATGTATTAGTGTGTGAGTGTGTTTATGCATATATTTTTTGTTTTGTTGCCAGCACCGAACGCGACCTTCTTCTTGCTGTCCGTTCCGCGCGCCGTATTGTTTCGGTTTGAAGAAGAAATAACAAAAACCAACGTCAAACCACACCACACAATACGCGCGAAAGTGAATTGATCTTGGTTCACTGAAACTTGGATTGGTGGTTTCGTCCGTGAATTTTGTTTCCGATCCAATCGGAACCGCCGTCGGCTTGCTTTCCTACCCGCGTGTTGTGTGCCGAATTTTTCCACGCGTTTTTGTGCTGTGCAATGGGAGTGCAACGCGTAGAATGGTTTTTACTGCGTCGTGAGGCACCATTTGTGATGTAGTCGTGTGCGGTGTGGATTGCGGTGGAGGAGTACGAAGTTCAGTGCGGTGGTTTCAATCTGTGCCTGCGTGGGTAGTGGGTTGGCTGTGCCTGCGATTTCTAATGTAGCCTCATTGCTGTACAGTCTTTTGCTGTGCTCGAGCCTGTAGAGATTTTGTGTTTTTTTTTTGTCCCTTGGTGGTTCCCACTGCGAATGTGAAAGAACGTAGATTAAGAATGGAAAGAGTTTGTCCACATGAAACAGGAGCAAGAAAGTGTGAATTGGTGTGTGTGTTTGTGTGTTCGGGAACTACCCGAGGGAAAATTGAGAATGGCCGAATGCTAACCAAAACCCGGCTCCGTTGGGAAAATAGGAAATGAAGAAAAATTTGCTTTCACACTAAATTGCATCCACCGTACGTTCCCGCTGGGGAAATGGAGTTGTGTCCCCTTCACCACAGGAAGAGGCCACTGAACAAGCATCGTGGAGGTTGGTTTAGTGCGCGAAGGGAATCGCAAGATGTGCCGGGAAAAGTACACATGACGACACATTGTTGTCCCAGCGGGCAGTGACATTGCAAATAGTGCATGCGATTGTCATCCCGGCGGACGTTTGCGAGTGGTGCAATGATCTCTAGCAAAGTCAACGTGTTGCTGTGGTGATGCTAGGAAGAATTGTTTGGCGTCGAATAGTGCATCAAGGATTGGAAGGAAATCGTTCACAATGGAACCGTTACTGACAGACCGCACCATCGCGAGGACCAACCGAGTAGAGGATTAATCTCGCCATTAAGGAAATATCCGTGTTCGCAACGAAAGGCATTTGTATTTCGGCAAAGAAAACGCAATGGATTTGACAAAAAAAGTTACCTGACACTACCTGTCTTCATCACAATCCCTTAACGAAGTGGATTGGGCTGTAAAATCAAACCCATGTGCAGACCAACACAATTGGCAATCGTGATAATAGTTGACATAGAAGCTGAAAATGTGAACCAAGCATGTTTTTGTCTTTTCTTGTGTTGCCAGCATGTCCGTACTATTCCAACAGTAAAAAAAGAACTATGCGTATCTTGTTGATGGATTTAACCCTGCGGGTCCCACTTACCTAACGGACAATGGGTTTTGGTCCTATAATTGAAGAGAGTTTTCTGGTCTCCAGAGCAACCGGACCGGTCTAGCTTGGCCTAGGTTGTATAGGTAAGGGATTTACATTGTGAGGGCACCATGGTTGTGATGTGTGGTAAAAAATACTGCTCGTTTTAACCTGCCAAGAGCCACCGGACGCCAGATTTTTTTTTTGGTTGTTGCTTTCCACAAATCAGTTCCACTGGGAAAAATGAATACCACCGCGCTCCCTACAACAATCGTTTCTAGAGAGTGATCTGTGAACTTTTTCTTCGAATGCCAAGTTTCAGCTTATCGTGAATGCTGGTGATAAAATGCGTCAACCACGCTACCAAGGTAACGGCAAGCACCCAGACCAATCCTCTCTTGGTTTCGTTTGGCATTCCAGAGGTACCAGCACACTTGTGGAATCTTTTTGGCATGACCAAAACTTCTTGCATGCATGTATCTTGCTCTACTGGCAAGTGTGCTACTATACCCTTTTTTCCCGATGCTGTATGCTGTTCCCTCGATATGGGAAAGCTCACAATCTCAGTAATTCAACACGCATCTAGCACCTGAATTCCCATTTACTTGCCGACCCCGATACCTGGAATTGTTCGAACACTAATCGAGATCGATGTTTATGTGCGCCTTCAACGATGATGATGATGATGACGACGATGTGGGCGGTTACGTTTGATAAGATTGGCAGTGGCAGCATAGCACCAAAAGGAGAACAAAGTGGAAGTAATGTGACCGGAAAAGGAAGTGCGTAGCTTTTTAAATGGAAACACACCCTGCGTACTGGTAGACACTGTGTGGCATCGGTTCTAAATGATGCTAAATGCGATGTTGCAGTTGATGCGATCTAGCCATACGAGCCGTTTGGGCGCCGTATTTTACTGCTTACCGCCCTCTCGTATAGAGCAGGGTGGTCCAAGTTTATTGAATAGTACTAACGTTTTACGTCGCTGCACTAAATGCGTGAACCTTTTGCCGTATTTACGTCTGTAAATAAAACACACAGCACCTTTCGAGTTTGGTGATTTCGGGGAAGTATTCGGTCGTAGCACCGGACGGTTTTGATTGTGATGTGTTTGAAATTTTATTTTCGAAATTCGTTCATCCGAGTGTTGTTTCTTCCCTTTCCGGGATGGGGGTTGTACGAACCGATCCGGTAGAACGGTAGCAAGAATCCCTGACTTGGCTCGTAATTTATACCTGTCCATCATCCACAAATGGCACATCAGACCCAACCCAATCAAAAATCGTCATTTCAGGCGAAAAAAAAATCATCATTCTCATCTTCAACCGATGGCAAGCAAGAAGAAACAGTTGAAGTAAGCGAGCCGCAACGAACGATACCAGTTTATAGAGCTATGTTTAATACTGAACCATCCATTTCCTTTGCGGAAGCTGCTGAGTTGAGACGCGCTTCCCTTGGATAAGCTAGCGAAGGTGTGCATTAAAATTTTGTTCATTTGATGGACGCAGTGGCTTTTTGAAGTTTGACATTTGCATGCATACCGTAAAATGATCTGTATATTTGGTGGTTTATACAGTAATTAGATATGCACATTGCTTAGTGAATCTTGCCGGTATATATAATTGGTGTGAAATATACAATCTTAATAAATGCTAATTGCAGCTTATGCTAATGGTAGAAAGCTATACAAACATTGCATTACCTTAATGTTTTCGTTTTTCAATGCTTTATGAGCGGTGAAGTTTGCACAGCAATTCGTTGAAACACATATTTACGATCAAAACCGGAGCGCACCAGTTTTGGAGCATATACAGTGGGGCGGTGTTTCGAGAGTTGGTCGAACCTGGCCAAAGTTTGCTCCTTGATTGGTACGACAGATGTGTATATACTACAGGCGGGGAGTAAGAAATCACAGCGATAGCATCAATATTGGTGTTGGAGAACAAATCGCAAATTGATTTTCTTTATTTAAAGCCAACAAACGCACTTCGTTTTCGGGCCCTGGCTCACCGCACGTTTCTCGCTGTCCAGAACACAAAATTAGGTAAGCGTTTCGGATGAGGTGAAATGTTCTGGGAAAATATTTCCTCGAGCATTAAACGCAAGCATAACGCTTTCCGCATGAACTTCGTTCAAGTGAGCGAGCGCGCGCGCGAGTGTACGATTGCTTTAAATTTTTGCCAGTCTCACGGCGGACGGAAGAGTCGTGTGGCATAAATTTAACTCCCATTCTCGGTGTTTTCCCAGAAGTGGCGTATGTTTTTCTTCTGCTGTATCCACCTGCCGCCTGCGTTCAATGCTGTCCCCCGATGCCCGATGGGTCTGAGCGCTTGTTGCCTGTCGGTATGGTGTAGAAGAATCACCTCCTCTGTTGACGCCATAGCAAAGTGTGTGTGTGTGTTTTTTTCCTCTTTGTGTCGATTCTACAAACAGTTGGCAGTGACACTGTACCCATTCTTGCTTACTGCCAGGAACAAGGGGAACACAGAGAGTAGTGAAAATAAAAAAGAAAACCCGTCTGCTTCTTACCTGTACCGGTGATCTATGCTCAAGAACACTGGAGGTGTAATCTTGGGGATGATGGTTGAAGTACAGGGATGGGCAGAGAGGAAGGGAGAAGACAGAAAAAAAACGATTTCCTGTCACCTTTGATTATGCAATGTTTGAAGAAAATTAAAAAGCAACAGAAGCTTCGTTACGCTTTCCATCCGCTACGATCCGTGCTGACGGTTACAAGTGGAGTGGTCCTTGAGCCTACGTGAGACGCTCTCCCCAATCGAGATGCACGACGTCTTGGCATGAATTGGTTAGGCGCGAGACGCGGCAACACATGACTATCTCACTTAAACTGTACCGGGCACTTCAGTTGTCATCAGTTTCATTCGTATGGCACCGTGAAGATACCACTGACACTTTTGGATGGTGAGCCAAAACAAAAAATAAATAACGAAAATCATCTTCCTCCAGCAATCTCGAGAATTGTAGCATTTTTTTTTATTTCGCTTTTTACACTTCTTTCATTAGATGGGAAAGATTTCCACGCAAGTCTAGCATGACAGCCTCCCGTGAGAGTTCTGAGGAATGATATTATCGCGTGCATTTTATGTACCTTTCCTGGCGAATTGCGTTATTCGGGCTTGTTGGCGGCGATGGCGAAAACATCAACGCCTTGGTGGTGGTATCAATAATGTCAGCTGCCGCTGAGTTGATGGATTTTTCACTTCATCCCAAGTGTGGCGTGAATTCATGAAAGAGGATGGAAATTTAAACCTTCCTACTGCTCGCTGTATTGTTTTCTGAAGGTTGAAAAAAGGCAACAGTTTTATGCAAAGCACTTTGCACCCTTTTAATGACTAAACATTCAAGCCCATTGTTATTTGTGCCAAAGCTTGAAATAAACACAAACTGAAAAATAATTTGCATAAAATCTGCACAACGGCAGAACAAAACAGCGACAGACCCCCTGAAGCAAGTGAAACCCTCGAGGCAGTGAAATATTTCTCGCTTGATATTAGAGTCCAATTCGGCAGAAGGTCCGGCATTTATTCGGTGGCGGTGGCTACAGCACTAACCTGGAACGAATCGTTCGTTCCGTTCGTTCCGTTCGTTCTGCTGCCTGGTGCAGCTTGGGGAAATAAGAAAACAAAACAAATATGCCGAGAACGTATCTCACCAATTACCTTTTGCGGCATCCGAATTTTTTTTCCTGCCCGGGGAAAGCAATCATACCCTTGGTCCAATCCTATCTGGTTAGCTCTGCTCGGTTCTCGGTCTCCGGTGGCTCGGTGCTCGGTGCTGAGCCCAAACCCAAACGTCATCATTCTGACGCCCCACAGCCTCCGCTGACCCTTGCACCTTTTGCGTCCGCTCGCCAGTGCGCCTGCTCGGAATCATCACCGTGGAATGTGTCAAACAAAACAAAATAGACACAGTGGCAGAGGAATGACCTTTTTGCGTAAAATTTTCACCGAAAGCAAGCCTCTCTGCCGCTGGTCGGCCTGTTTCAGGGGATGGTAAAGACCATTGTATACATGGGGCTGCCTGGCGCTTGTTGTCTTTTAGAAGCACATGGGTTTCATCCAGCTAATGTGAGCCTCGCTCCCCAAACACACTTTGGGCCGTTATGGCCGGGCGGTGAAAAGTTACTAGGTACGCAACTCCTCCTCGCAACCTGCACCGTGCTTCCTTCCAAGAACAAGCGTTGGCTTTTGATTTGTCCTCGAGAGCCTCTTCCATCTTCCGTTCGCGTCATTACGGCCCAGATCTAGTGGCTCCGTTTGCTATTGTCCTTCCTGTTTGCTCTCTTTGTGGAAGTATCTAAGAGCCGTTGCCGTTGTGTCATGGTGCTTATTGACGGAATGAAGGCTGCACGAATGTTTGGGAGACATCGTGGCTGGAAGGGAGCATGAGAGGCAAACGTCAGCATTCAAGGGATTAAGGATGCGTATTTTTATTTGGTACTGGCAGAGCAGAGTTGTCCCTTTTTTTCGGGAGACCGGCATCTTGAACGCATCCATCCGGGCTTTTTCTTGAACCGGCGACACCAAAGCCCGCTGCTGGTGTCATTGGAATGAAGTAAAAATGCTCAAACACAAACCAGCTCCCCGCACGTCGTTGGCAATTCCCCGTTGGGGGAGGTGGAAAGATAAACGTCAGTAACTGTATTATTTATCGCTTTTTTCCTCAGCAAACGCTCGCGCGTTTAAGAGTAACACTGCAGAGCAGCACTACGGCGGTTTCACGTATCTAGCAAAAAGGAAGAAAAAATAAACCGTTGCCGATTCAAAGAGAGAATGTGCAGAACCACCATGCAGCACACGCACTCACACACATATACACTACTCAAGCCGCAGGAAGCGCAGTGTCGATCCGTAGCTGAAAGGTGGAAAGGATGGTCTTAAAGCACAAAACTTCCCACCGTGTTTCCGTACGGCGGCTGAATGAGGAAAGCTTTAGAGGTTAAATTGAAACTCGAAAGCAACGAGGAGTCCCCCAACGTTCCGAACACCAACCAAGTGGGGCTGGAAATCCAAACCAAACCTTCACATTTGTGTCTTGCTATGTGTGTGTGTGTGTGTATGTGCGCGCGTCCGTGTACGACAAACCCGGCAGTTAAACGGAGCCTTCAGATTTTCCTTGGAGACGGGTAGAGGAAGAAGAAAATGAAACTCTGCACAACGGATCCCAAACATCACAGGCACAGTGTTGGTACAAGGAAAAGCGTACGCGGTACGGATGGAGTGTGCAGGGTAGGGTAGTGTTTTGGGAATTATGCGGTATGTCATTCGCCGTATGCGACCCATTCAGAAGGAAAATGTGTTCTGTTGTGGGAAAAATTAAGCACCGAAATGTGCGAAATAACGTGGCAATTATGTTAAAATGATTTACCATCGATAGCGTGTGTCGGTGTCAGTGCATGGAACGCGTTGGTTCGTGGGTCGTATAATTTGTCGAAGGATAGCTTCATAATTTGACAGTTGATTAGTTAACGCCGTCTATAACAGCTGTCCGAATTGGAGCTTTAGCAGAGAGTTACTGTATTGAGGATAAAAATAACAGCAACATAGGAATGTGTCATTTTGTTAGGTGTTTTTTTTGAAACACCTCTTATGACCGAGAGGTACCATGTCTACTTTTGTGCATTAAGAGCAATCTAAAGCTCTCAAATCAAATGACTTGCGTGCAACAATGAGAAACTCGCAGTATATGTAGTGTGTACATTTTAGAAATTGTTTCACATAACATCTTTCAACATAATGTAAACATATTTTCATCCCTCGGTATAGGTGAGTGATACCATTTGCATCAGGCTAAGTGCTTTCCATGGTGAACACAACCCAGTCAGGTGCGAATCTGATAAGAAAAAGCATAATCCGCAACCATAATCCGATTGGAAAACCAGAAACCATCGATACATTCTGTCGAATCGGTACATCCGTTTGGGCGTCGCCGATTAGCAATGCGAGGATGCCTCGGAAAATCGATCAGTGAAAGGCCCTTACAAGATACACTCATCGGTGAAACTGAAGAACAAACCCGAATAAAAAAGATTACCTTGTTTTACGTTTCACCATGTTGCGCGGAAGAAACGAGAAAATTCATCAATAGCTGCTCAGATCAGTGGTGGGCCGGTGGCTCAGATCGGTCGATTTCGAGGTAACGCCATGGATGGAGCAAGGATACGCAATGACATGTGAATCTGATTGCCTGCCGTGATGAGTGTGGGCTACAAGGTATGCCAGTCAAAGCTAATCGGAGTACGGTACGGGTCCGTGAAAGTGATGCTGAAGCTTCAGAAAATCCCTGTCGTAGCGTATAAGCAGCGCACACATATGATATAAGCATTGCATGAGGATGTATCGGCTGCAGTAGCTGTGTCTTTGCTTACCGGTAGGCAGCCGCATTTGTAGCAACAAGCTCGAAAAAGAAGCATCATTTGAAGGACATGCTGTTGTATAGCTGTTGTTGTGTGTGTGTGTGTGCATCCGTGAGCGATTGCGGAAGAAGCTGTTTACGAAAACATTTTGCTTTACCGATAATCCGGATTATCTTTATTGAAATTTATCGTTATTTGTGCATGACATAATTTCCTCGCTTCGTTTGTACCCGGTCCGCCATCTACAGTTGCCTACTGGGTTTTGTGCGGTTTCTTAGTAGAAGATCAGTAGCATCGGTCGGGTACCGATTGCCGACGAAATGAAGGCAGGAACGTTTGCCACCAGAATCAAGATGCTGCGGACGCTTGTAAGACCTAAGCTTTCTGCCCTTTGTTTGCTTAGACGGGGTTTGCGCTCTGTGGCGGTGCTTCAATTGATGGTAGGGTTGTGGAGGTGCAGATTTAAGGATTTGCGAGTGTTTTAATATTCGATAAGGCCGCTCCTCAATCGATCAAGAGTTGTTGCGCGCAAATACATTTGCTCGCTGCTTGCTGTGTCAGGATGCAGATATTGATGTATCTGACCGCTAGCAGCAATGCCCAACACACACCCGCACTCGCAAGATATTAAAGCTTAATTTATTTTCTGCTAGCGTGTAAGACACCACGAGCGAGGGAGAGAGTGTGTGGAGGCGATGTGGACGGTAGGTGGGGTTGTTCCAGGTGCATATTTTATGACGCACAAAGGTAGACAACGGGAGAGGGAGAGGGAGCGACTGCAATAGAATGAAATTACTTGCGTCCTGCCAGAACAGGTCGCTGCATGGTACATAAATCAATTTAAGAACAATAAAATAGATTATTTGTGCCGCATGTATGAAACCCGCCGGCTGCTTCTTCTTGTGGGCCTTGACCAGTCGTAAGACTATTCATTATTTGTCCACTCATCCGTGAGTAATCACGCTCATAAAGCAAATATCTCTTCTCATTCATGAAAGATAAATTTGGTTCACGGTTGCATAGTTACAGTTCATTTCCTGAAAGCATCCGTGGTTCGAACTCGCCGTTGGTATGACGCGCCGGGGTGGTTGTAACGGTGGAGAGTTCATGTCTTGAATAGACATTGTACAAGGCATCTCTCGCTTTCGGCTGCGGTTGATATTGATTCGCCGGAAGAGCAGGAAGCAAAGCTGTCCTGCTGGTTTAGCGTTACTTGCGATGGGACGGTCCAGTAGTTGCTGTCGTTAGAGCTTGCGTGAAAGATGATGGTAAGCATTTTGGCGGATGATTTTTATTTTGCTTCATGTATCTCTCCACGGGATTAGCTAGATTTTCCAGTCTCGAAGGAAAAATCAAGTCAAACTACCAATTTCAATTTTTGCACCCTTGATTCGTGGAATGTTATAGCAACTCGTGAACTGCATTCCATGTATGTTGAGGTCACATGAGGAACGACCACCAGAAAAAGAAGTTCCAGAAGAACAACGAAGCTGCTCTGTGCAGTGCGCTGGTAAGCTACAAAACGGTCAGCACCGGTACACGGATAGTGCGCTAGATGTACTTAAATGGTTCATGGCCGTTCGGTGCAGCTGAGTGCATGCATGAGGTATGGCTATTCGTTGCATGCCGTGCACTGTTGGTCAAAGTGTCTTACAGCAAAGGATTTACGAACTATACACAGCTTCAAGAGTGGTTTGATGGCGCCGCCAAATGGCGACCAAGCAATAAAGCCTGGTAATCGAAGAATTTCAACGATACATGGTGGATTTTTGGTTTTCTGGTCGTTTGTCTCACCCGCAAACTAGATGCTAGCCGATTTCCTTGGGGAATATAACCGATTGCAAACGGCTTCCGGTGCATTTACCGATATTTATGGTTGACCTTATAATTCGGCATGGTAAATCATACCCGTCAAATTGCAACCCTCGCTACTGCTGTACGGCGGCAGTTGATTAAACGATATCAGCTTATTTGTATTATAATATACTGAAACTAAGTACATTGATACTAACTAATATGGTCCTTTTAGTTGAAGAATCGGAATCTCCAAGACTTCCCAACAACAAACTTGTTAACAATCTTTAAATGGAGTAGTTAGTAATATAAGGGTAAAGCATGGTTAGCATTCGGTTGGTTTTCCTTCCTCTATTGTTTCGACGGCAAACTATCGAACCAAGAATCTAAAATTATTTTACAATAATAATAGTGTAGTGTGATATTGCTGCTTAAAACACAAAAAATATGTGTGTGTGTTCGTAAGCTCTTGGAAGAGAGCAAGCAGTATAAAGTGAAGTGTTAGTGGTCTTAAAAAAGCGTAACAAAAATCTGTTACGTTACAAGAGTGTTTCGTGACGAAGATGACCGTCCAACGGTCCTGTAGCTGCTGCTGGCACAAAAATGATCTTCATGCTCAACGCATGTTGGAATGAGAAGCGGTTAAGGGTGGCGATCCCGTCAGACGATGTGATTGTTTTCCACGGTTCCGGCCAGCGTCTAAGCGTTCGGTTCGATGAAGTGACAAGAACTGTAAACGATGCCAGAAACATCATGCTCTAAATGACACCGTGTCGCAAACTGCGTTCTTTTCACAGCGATCGCAGCTAACGTTAAAATGTACGTTGGCAACGCACTACACAACGAAGATACGGTGTCGGTACGTGAATTTCGAGTGTAATTAGAGAGTTTACACGAAAAAACACCTTTTTTCTTGGCGGAAACCTGCTGCATATGACTCTGATATGGTGAAGTAATAGCAGACTGAACACCGTTTTTGCAACACAACGTTTGCAACCGGACGACCCAATGTGCGATAGTCTGAAAGTGATTCCATCGTGACGTGTGGTTTGCGTCCGTAGTGTGTGAACTTTTTTCACTCCGACAGTTTTCAGACGAGCAGAGTCACATCAAACCGCGTAGCTACGATCCTTTCGGTGAATTGCGGGTGGAACTGTGCATCTTAAAATTGCACTTAGCGCACATGTGAACAAAGTGTAACGGAGCTCGAAAATAAAAAAAAAAAAACAGAAAGCTACTCACATCATGCTGCCGAGAGTTCGTACGAACCCGCGTCCTTTCATCCCTAGTGACGCATTAACACGACAGCCGCTAACCGAACAGAAGACATCGGCCGGGCCGCGAAAGGATGCAAATAAATGAAAAGATGAATAATAAATGAGACAACACCGTGTGGAGAATGAATGACCGCGTAATGGCGGCAGTACGGTGTACGATTCAATGGCTGTGGTAGACGCTGCTGCTGCTGCAACAAAGGAAAATGAAGCCCGCGGTTTTGCGAATTGTTGTACGAAGGCGGTGCCGCTGTAATGGTGTAAAAGAGCAAACTGTGGTAGTTGCAAATGGAGCTAAAGAACGGTTATTGTTTTCGGTGACGGCCTGCATATGAAAAAAGGGCGGCCTCTGTGTGATGAAAGGTGAAAAATGAGTGCATCAAAAATGCGTTGTACCACGCGTCATAGAGCTTTTTTGTGTCCGTGTTTAGCGACAATGAGGCAGCTAGGTGCGCATCGCACCCAGCGCGCAAGCTGAATCCCGGATATCGTCTGTTTTTCGTGCGGAGTACATATGGAAGAACCTCTCGATGGTCCTATCAGCGTTTACGCAGTGCTACGGGTGCCATTGTGCAAATGTGTGTTAAAAGTGAACGTTTTACGAAAACCATTTAGATACGTGCAACAACAAAAAAAGGGCAGTTTCATATCTCATATCGGTACACGATTGATTTAACAAATTGTGTTACCGTCGAGTAAAGCTACAATGGTTAATCGCAACTGTGGATTGCCCTCGAATAAGTGCAATCGAAGAGAAGTGGATTTGCAGCTTAAGTGATCAACAAAAGTTTTCCAAGAGGTTTTGTGCTCATGTTCGTGGCGATCGTGTGTGTTTGAGTGAGAAATACAACAACAAAAAAAGTGTACGAATGCTACCCCAAATCAGTTGAGTGCTCTCAATCAGTGATCAATGGTGCTGTAATGTAGTTTTGTTCTGTCGTGATAATCACATGTTCGGTTCGGTGATACGAGTGAGGGCTACGCAATAAAGTGCAAGAAAGTGTTGTTATTAATTCATGGTCAACCGTTACGCAATAATCGTTGTTAGGAAGTTTGTGCTCAATTTATAAGAGTAGCGTGTAGTAGGTGGAAATCGTTCAACGTAACTCCTTACACTAGTCAACATACTCGAATCCTTCGTCCTGCATCCTTAAACCTTTTCCTTAGCGATAATATAGAATGTAAACACAAAGATTCAATCGTTACTACAATCGAGGGCTAGGTTGTACAGTACCCATAGGCAAATTAGAAATGTATAGAATTAATCGCACACTTCATAAGGTTCCTGAGACTGATATCCGAAAAACAGGAACAGCACGTTGAACGCTCGATAAGGTCTAAAACACTCTCAAAGGTCTTGATGCGTTGCTCAAAGGTAACATATGAGCTGTAAGCTTAAATATTACGTTTTTTTTCTTGTATATTTTCATGACCACTCTTACCTTCGTCACTACGTTTCGATTGAACGTACCGCTTAAATCATTATGCTTCTCTCTTTCTCTCTCTCTATCTCTCTGTCTCTCTCCCTCCCTGCAAACTATCACATAAACGGTCAGGCTGATATTAAGGAAGCAAAAACTATAATCTCCTGAAAGAGAATTTTACTTGCACCTTAAAAAGTAAATCGAAAAGTCGATCAATCGTGTACCAGCTTCACAATATTAGCCTGCATTGTAAAGTCGATTCTTTGCTGACTAACCGTCCCCGCGTCACAATTAACCTAAAGAGAGAGAGACAAGTATAGAGATTTTCCACGACCGGAAATGGGGCTGTGGGTGGTCAATTCGACCGCAGCCTTACTGTTGGCAATAGTCGCCACACTTATCCTACTGGCTGAGGTGCCGCAGATTGTGGTAGCATCACGTAAGTACTTGCATTTCATTTTCCTTACCATAATAACATCGTCGAAAGAAACGCTATCGAAAATAAGGAGCTAAGGATACGTGGAAACGAACGCGTAATTAGCCGGCGAATCAAGTGCTACAGATGATGAGCTACACATGCTTGGCGAACCGTCGACGCAAAGATTGATGATTTTTTATTTGCAAATATAATGTAGTTTTTTTTTTGTTTCGAAAGGCTCTCAGCGCAAACTGGCACTAATAGATAAATGCAATTTAGACGATTTCACGTGGAAGCTTTGGTGCAGGATAATTCATCAGAATGTTTCGTTTTTCGGCTTAAGTAATGGCGGGAGCTTGTTTTACAACAAGCACACAGAACGAAAAGTAACAGATGAAACACTTTGCTCACTTTATTCATAAATAATTGTAAACGGTAAAATCTTCCTTCCGTAGGGGGCCCATATCGGGCGAGGTTGTCGTCTTTTGCTCTTCGAATGTGCACATCCATTTTAATTGGATATATATCATTTAAACTCATATTTCACCAGATGTCGCTTCAACGTTGCGCACATCGCAATCGTCGCTTGCCACGGTGTGTGTGTGTGTGTGTGGTGGGACGAGTGCATGCACAAAACGGAAAGAAAATGCCCCAAAAGGGACCTTGTTATGGTGGTGGATGAAAAGAAAACATGTATTAAATTATTTATCCGGGTAAATGGCAGAATCAAACCGAAATGCATGATAGTTGTCGAGGTTCTTTTTTTTTGCGTTGCTGCACCGCTTGTGTGTATTTTATTATACTGCGGCACCAGTCTTGTGCTTGTTTTGGGACGTAAAAAAAAGATAAATTAAAACAAAAAAGCGTGGTAACAGCTGCACGCGGCTTTCGACAGAATTTGTTCATATGTGCATTTGATGCATGTGTTCCGAACGATTCATATTTATATGTGTATCGCCATAACGTCACTTATATCCGGCGCTACCAGTACGGAACGTATTGGAAACGGAGGATAAATAGAGGCAGAAAACGGACGTAAAAAGCATGGTAGCAGGACTGAACGCGCGTTCGACAACTGCCGGTTGCATACGATGCTTCGTGTCAGTTCAAATCTATTTCGCTGCATCGCAGAATCGATGAAAATTTCATCTATTTGAAAATACTTTTAACGCTTACAAACAATGCATCCGAATCGTTGGCAAAAGGACTGTAGTAACTGGGGCCGGCAATATTTTGGAATATACCGGTAGCTGCAGCCTCCGGACCTGCTCATGATTGGTTGTCACTTTGCATCCATTTTCGGTTTTCATACGAACCAGGGCGCACGGTTCAGGGCAGAATGGTTCTGCTGATGGTGAGGAAATGGATGTTCGTGATGGATATTATTTATGAATTCCTATTGACAGTAGCTGTTCAAATATTTATGCAAACGGTTAAATCATTGATAGCTTCCCGCGCTGGCTGCGAAGAATAGAGTGCAGAACGTTGCCATACCCAGGCTCTCGTATGGGTGTGTGTGTGCGCGTGATATTCTCTTCCACCACACACAATGTGCAAAAAGCGCAGTCGAATATCTCGGGCATGTGTGAATGTTGAAAATTGATTTACATAGCATTAGCAATTACAATTAGCAGCGGATGGATTGAATGGGCCGCTAACGCCATCGTCAGCTACCCTACCCTTGGCAGTCCCAACGGTTTCTCGCTCTTTATCACATCACATCCTTGGTTCGCTTCGGCACAAAGCGTTGGCTTTGTAGAATAGGAATTATTGGTCTCATTTTCATGTCCCGCACCGCCAGCTCTGAGCACCCCCAGAGTACGTCCTTCCGGGTTGGGTTGATTGCGATCGGCTGTATTTGTTCCGCCCTGTTACGTTCCGTTTCATGCTGCATTCGATTGCCAGCGGGCAAATGTCACTCGATGGGCATCCTCGAAAGTAGTAAAATATTGATTAGTTCATTGAGTCAGAAGTTTCACCGACGCGAGCAATCCTGCTGGATAGCTCTAGTTCTGCGACGACGGCAGGAAGGCCCTATCAACCAACCCTAATCAAGATGGGCACGGAGTAATCAATATCCTATTCAGCTTTCCGCATTGGCTATTGCAAGGCGATGTAAAACAGAGGCTGAGGGAACAGATAGAAGGGCAGGTTGGCCGAGATAGACATCTGCAGGCGGAAGACTTTTCAACAGGGCCACGATGAGCCGTTCTATCATTGCCGCTATGGTGTACCTGTGTCGGCCCCGTCTA
>KZ061717.1:122214-132249 GCA_002091835.1 Anopheles maculatus | reverse complement strand
GAGAATTCTTCCTGTGTGACCATTGGCATCGGGTGAAGCATATTTGCGGTGAATTAAGAAACCACAAGTCGGTATCCAGCTACGCCGGCGCTTACTTTGCATCATGATGAAGTGCCCCCGCAACTGTTGACCGTACAGTACACCAAAAAAGGACCACGAATGGGTTGGGCACAGTTTTTTTTTGTCCACCCAAACCGAAAAGACGAATTGCAAAGCAGTTTCGTTCTCGCATGTGTGTTACCCTATCCTTTCCCTTCGCTGTATAGGAAGGAAGTGGAAAATTTCCAAACAACCAACTACACCAACCCATCATAATCATCATGCATATGTTAGCATAACGGACCGTTTCCCGTTGACCCCCGGGAATTCGATCGAGATTGTGCCCGGCAATTACCTAAAGACGACGACGACGATGTCGAGGTCGGGAGCGATGATGAATGGCAAGCGCCGAGCCCCACAACATGGCGCTGCGTTGGTGCGGATCGGTACGTAATGTAGGTGGAATTTATTCAACGCTGCAGTGACCCAGTGCTTATGGCGGGAACTCGCTTACGGGCGCAAACGAAATGAAGAATGGGCTCGCCAGTTGCTTAGTTTATAGCTTCGCTCAGTTTTGAAGGTAAACTAAGCAATAAAACGTCGGCGAGTGAAATATGAATCGGTGAAGCATGGAAATAAAAGTCTTTAAAGTTAGTTCCCAAAGTCGTAAAGTATCTATCATAGGGGCACTTGATGGGAGACTTCCCCTTTTTGAATGGTTTTGGAAATTCGTTAGAAATGTAACTGTTTAAAGAAATGTTTATCTGTTAGCTAAGTGATGTGATGCATATAAACCTAATGTGCACACAATTCTAGTTGTACTGTTTTTTTAATGCATAAAATAATCAGTACAATGCATAAAAAAAGTATGTAGACAGTTTTGCTTTACGCATTGAACTCGGTTTTCTGCTTTTTTGTGAAACATTGGATAAAACTATAAAAGCAGATTTCCTCAAATAAAAAAAAAGAAACCGATGCTTTGCTGCCATTATTGATCCTATTTCTTGTCAGGTGCACTTTGAAGGCAGGATGACAATCAAGATAAAATAAATTATGCCACCTTGATAAGAAAAGTTGTTCGCGCAATTGTGATGATTCATTTTTGACAAATTTATTTTTGGTTTGTGCCTTCTGGTGTTCCCTTTGCCTCGTGATTCATCTCGTTTGGAGAGGCTTTAAAAAATCGTTTGACAGCTTTATGAACGCGTACTGTACTGTGTTGGTGAACCACCCGATTCCAGCTGGGACATGTCGTATACCGTTCTGTAGTCGGTGTTCTTTGCTCTTCGTTGCTCTGCGCAATACCGTCAAAAATTGCTTGCTAACGTTCACTGAAGACAAGCATGACGGGCGTCTTCATTAAGAAGTCTGCCTTTCCTGCTGGCCATGGTGGGTGTTAGCGGTCTGATTTTTGCTTCGCTTTGTGTTGAAGATGTACTTTTCAGGATTGGAATTTTTTGCACCATCTATCTTTCGTTCTAGAATGGTACAGATCAAGCTGACGAGCCTGACTGTGCACTTTCGGATTTGTCTTAAATCGAAACAGCAGAACAAAACAAAAAGAAACAAAGTGAGTTTTTGTGTGCTGGAGCTTCAGTTCCACGTTCTCCTGCCCGTGAGTCCTTTTTACCAGCATCGCGGTAACGGAGTCGTGTTACATGCCGTGGAAAAGTGGATGTGTTTTTGTGTGTTTCAGTGTGCGAACGCTTTGCTGGCCCAGCATAGGTTTTGTCGCGTTTCTCCGAATGCCACTCGTTTATTTATGGTGGGCAAAATTTTGTGCAATTTGTCCTTCTTCCCAAAATAGCAGTCATCTACTGATGAGGTGTACAGCGACTGCCTTTACTCGTTCTCGACATGTTTCGTATCGAGATGCAAACCAAGTTTATCCACGTGTCACTTGTCTCTTGGACTCGTACAATTCTCGTGTTTCCACGAGCAACCTTTCCGTCGCTTTGGTTGGATTTGCTTGTCTCGGTTTTGGTTTTGTTCCGGCTAGTTGCCGTTTGGCCGGTGACTTTTGCCTTCATCATCATTGGATTCATCACCGTGGCGGTAGCTTTTGAGCCATACAGCGAAGGTGGGCCACACCAACCCACGAGGATCGTCCGTTATACGGGCGGTGGATACATAGTCGCAATCTGTTACATAATTTAGTGTGGTAACGCGAAGTCGCTAAAGGATGAGAGCTTTTGCAGCGTAGTGAATTTGCTCGCTCGACCCTTGTCCTGCTTTGTACTACTGGCTGGCTCGATTGTTTATACTGTGGCGTGAGTCGCGATTTGCTATGCAAACCACCATGTCGTTGCCTCCAGCACGAGTGAGCGACGATTACCGCTGTAATAGTGACACTTCGTAGGAGGAAATGATGACGCCTTCGCTGCACCCGGCCCCTGTCGAACTGTGACAAGAAGCGACATCAAGCAGAAATGCACACCCGTACCCTTATTCCGTTCAGCTATCCTTTTTCACGTACACTTTTCCGCCCGTTGGTTCCTTTTCCTGATGCCAGAGGACGAGGCTGGTGGCCGAAAGGGCAGTTTGACCGAGAGCGTTTATTTCAGTCGTGTGGCAGCGATGGTAGCTCTGAGATAAACGAGTGATCTTTGTGAATAAATTAGTATCTTCTCTTGCAGCGCTAGCTACTTATCAGGTGCGCTACATATGACATTCTTTTGCAAAACTGTGCGTAAAGGGTTGACTGGAATAAAAAAGCAGCAATGATTGTGGTGTGCGTTTGTGTGTTGGTGTGTGTGTGTTTCCGTGCATTTTCACTTCAACTTTGCCGTTGGCTTGTATCTGTATGCCATCAGCACTAAAAAATTGCAATGGTTTCGTTCCACATCCGTTGATAAACTGTACACACATTTGCTGTGCCCAGTGACTACTTCTGTTTAGAGTGGTGCAGTATCTGTTTGTGTATACCTAAATATGTTTGCATATGCATATGCAAGACAATGTTTTCATCCACCGTATGTTTTGAATGCAAATATGAATAGCATTTCATTCAGAAGTACTTATTTAATGCTATTGGTTTGTATGTTTTAGCTAGTAGAGTGAACACAGCAAAAGTTTAAAAAATCAACAACATTTTGCTTGAATACTCTGAAATGGAGTTATAAAAAAGTTGGTAATTGTAACTTGGTAACACTGAGAAACACGTTGGGATTAAACAAAAATGAATAGTGTAATTTGTGTTGCCATTTGCTTACATTTTTATCTCACAAATAATCATGCGAAAGAAGATAACGAGTTGTACTAATACAGTATAAAATATTACATTCGACTACATACTTGTTCAACGAAAATGTTACACCAACATGGTGAAATGCACTATTCTTAGCCATTTTCCAGCAATCGGTGGTACCGCAAAAGAAATTTCTCTTTCTGTTCCACGTTTTTTGAAATCATAAACTTTTATATTAACGAAGCACGATAGGGAAACCTATCTCGCGCCTGTTATAATATGTACCACTTCATCGCGCAAGTAACTACCATTCAACCAACGGCAGAAGTGTTGTTCTCGTTGCCGAAACAAGTAGGGCAGCAGTGTACAGTTGACGAAGAGTAGCTCTGGAACTGCTGCGCTATTCGTGGGTCGTGAAGAGTTTTCCGTAACACACAAATTTGTTTCGCAATTTGCGCCCATAAAATGAGGCCTGTTGTTGCTTTCGACAGTATCATCATGCACAAGAACATTATCATTGGCGTGATTGGTGGTAAGTGAAAAGTTTCCATGCTCAAGAAACGATAAAACAATTGTAGTTAGTGGCTCTTGGACGAAATAAAATATCCCTCTATTATTCCTTTCGCAATGTCTGCACCAGTGTTCGGAAGTGTTTTAAGCAGAGAGCAAATGTTCTGGCAAAAGAAACCAGTCAACCATTTTCCAAAGTATCTTAGCAAACATCTATGATGCTTTTCATTCGCTGAAAACATTACTGATGAGATTTGTAACTAATTAATTTATTGACTTGTTTACGTTTTAAAGAAATTGCGCGTAAAGTATTACCTGTTTTGCAACTTGTATACATTTTGCCAGCAGGGTGCTTCGTACATAATATAAATGGAATTAATTTTGATATAACTTCAAACACCAGAGCTCGCAGTGCTCGTGAAAAAAGTGGTTGTGCTGCGTCATTGTATTTATTCTGCCAATAAGTCCGTTGCTTTGTCTTTACAATGTTGTGGTAACTATGTGCGTATGCAGGTAGCGCCCAATTTAGTTGCAGCTTTTCCTTTATATTACAACGTATGGATATGGTTTTTCAGATTCCGTTCCATAGCACGATCGGTAGGCATATCATTGAGTTCTGCAGTGCTGGGTACCCTTTTGTTCCGAGGTTTCATCCAGCTATTGATGCCTTGGTACTGTTTCTTCTCATGAGAATAGTAATTCACATCAGGTTGCGAGTGTTCCGGTTTCCAACGGAAACGCCAAATATTGCCATGAATGGCTAGAGCTCCATTGGTGGATAAATGGAAAGTACGTGAGAAAATTGGTAAATGATCCCAGAGTGCAACGCTTTGGCCAAGCGTGGGTTGCAAATCTTTTGTTTGGGTTCAGATCGAATTGCACTCAGTGCAAAGCGCGGGACCAGGCGAGTAAGTCACCTTATTGTTGTTGCTTAGGCGGCGGCACCGTTTACCGCAAAACGAAACATCCCGTTTCAGAGAAAGGATACCAGTAATGGTGCTTCTGGCTTCTGGCGTGTGTTTTTGAAAGCGTATGCAGTAACCGTTATGGGTGTGCGAGTACAACGTTCGCAACTTGGTAAGCGTAATTGCAAACCGCCACGTATAGGTGGTGCGATGGAACTCCGATAAATTTGGTGTTTGTCCGGGCACAAGTAAGTGGAAGCAATGAGCGAATCGTAAACTTTTCTGCAAGCAACCGCACGTTGTTGCCATAATTCGATCCATTTAGAAATTATTTCTAAACACACCTACACGTAGTTTCAAACACAAACAATTGCGAACTGTGTATCGTTCATTTGCTGATTAAAAAGCTTATTTTTGCTACTGCTACGTTGATTTAATGAAATTTCGTTAAATCGAGCCTTGAGTTTAAGAAGAAGCAGCCAATGTTTGATTAAACATAACACAGGATTCACAGCGCTCACGGATTTGATTATCTTGACTAGCGAATTGTGTTTCACGTTTCAATGTTCTGAAATGCAATTAAATCACATCTGACCCTTTTCATGCCATTGTGAGAAGTTGAGTAGCAACATTGCAGAAGTTTATTCTTTGAACGCCAACTTTCTACTTGCAATCCGGGAGCCAGAAATATGTAAGCAGGGCAACGAAAAGTTTGAATAGGCTTGTAAATTTGTTGGCAATTTTGTTGAATGTAAGATCATTTTTCGTCTAAGCGTCATCGGAAAGATTTGGCGGTTCCGGTCCGCTTTGAATGGTTTTAATAATTTGAATTTATCGTTCCTCCCGTTTGTTGATTGTGTTTGGCTGAAGGCATGCAAGAGCTGGGTGCAAAATTGTGAAACGGAAAACCAGAATTTCCTTCATCCAACGAAAACTCGTGACCAGAATCCATAACTGCCTCCGACAGTCATGGCGCTAGGGTGCGACCTCAGATGCTGGTGAAGCTTGTGCTAGCGGGCCAGACGGTTAGGTGGATAGCTGAAGCACGTTGATCCAACAGGATACATTGTCTGAAATGTTACCCTGTACAGCTTGTGCAAAGGAAAACCTACTCAAGATTCAAAAAGAGCATCCCTGTAAAGTGCCACAGCCGTGGGATAGGGTGAAGGCTTACCGTTGTCTAGCTTTGTGTGGGACGCAAGCTCGCAGTACATGGTTTGCTCGAATGCGCCATCTTCAAAGCGGTGGTCTTTCTTCTTCAGCATCATCATCGTTCGTTTTATAATACATACTCAACGTTTGCCTTTGCTACACACCCAGACAAGCATCATTTTGTCGTGTTTTTCTTTTTTTTTTTTGTCAAGAACTGATCGTTGCTAATAAATCTGGTCAATGTGCGGTAGCTTTTATCCGCTAGTTCTTAACCACCTACCCGTGGTGGGGTTTTCCCTCTTCAAACATTTATCCTTTCGGCATGACAAACGAGCCAGGCTTGAGCAAATCCATCCAAGGCGAGACAGAGGAGATAAGGTTGGCATATTTGGCTTGGAAAGAATATCTTATGAACAGCTTGAGGAGACATGATAATAATATAAATAAAATGATATTTTATTCCTCTTCTGCGAAGTAAGAACATTGTACACCATTGTTTGACGCGCCATACATAGGGATGTGGGATGTAAGTATCATGGGTTAACTATTGACAGATTTGACGTCTAATTTTTGCATTCGTTAGTTTTCGGTCAAATTTAACTTTTCTTGGCACAAAAAAAACAACAAAATCTTATCGAACATGGCTGATCTTTTCTTAATTTAGCTGTTTATTAATGCCTTTGCCGCAAATGTGATCCGGTCGTTCAAGAAACACAACATGTAAGTAGTTACAATTGTAAATCCACACCTCTGTAGTGAGGGCAGCTAATCGGACTGCATGCTTTACATAATTAAATGTTCATCAATCAATCCGTTAGCGTAATCATTCAAGCATCAGTTGTATGCCTTACATACAACACACTAGCAATCATACGACATAGCAGTAACAATGCATAAGGGAATGTGATAGTACTTTGCTTATTAAATAGTTAACGCGCATAGTTTATGTACCAAGTACGACATCATGTGTATCCTGACTGTTTTCAGTGCTACGTTAACAAATTGTACGAACATTACCATTCAAATTAATCAATTAAATACACTCGTGAATCGTAAGTATACGTGATGAATGTGATGCCACATTATTAGCGTTGTGTCAATAGTGCAGCATCTCCTATCCTATCTGAAAGTCAACGTTCCTCTATACCGAGCAGCTGAAATATAGGATTAGTGATGTGAGAAATTATATATTGTGTTCCACGCCTGGCACTGTAAATGGCTAAACTAGCTGATAGTGAGCAGGTTGTTTGCGTTCGAAATTTTGCATAAACCCGAAAAGTAGGTCTAATGGTGTGGATGTTACATGAAAAATGGCATAATAACTACTGTTATGGCATATCATTAGTTACTCCAATCACAATTAGCTGTCGTACCGTGACCACCGTCGCCATGCAATCGTCAGTCATTGAAAACGACGATTCTGGTCGTAGCTGTTGATTAAAGAAGTGTGTTGGGGTTCCCCAAGGGATTGTAGCGGAAAGTTGTAGAGAGCGGGAGCTTCATAGTTTCAAGTTAAGCAAAAGGTTTCCGCCAAATTCCGCTTTGTACGGTAGCCTCCGTAAAGAATACATGAGTGAGCGGGAAGCAATACTCAGAGCACTGATTGATGGCCTACTATTTATAATCCCCGTTTGGGAACGTGGTGTCACTAGAGCCGTCTGTGCTGTAAAGGATATATAGTGACTTGCGACTACTGCTACTACAGCCGTCGAAACTAACATTAGCATATACGCCACAGACTTGCTGGGTAAGCTTGCGCCACGGTGTTGTCAGGCTTTGCGATAGATTGGAACTGGAACGGTTTGCTTGTTGGGCCTATTTTCTTGAGCAATTGTTCTGATACATTTGGCGCAATGTGCACAGTCATTGGAATAGGGAAGCTACCACAGGGGTTTTTTTTTATTTTGCTCTTGTTTGGTTGATTTCGATTTGCCGCCACATTCTTGAGAATTTTTTTTATCACAGGTTATGCCACGATGCCATGTTGTACTTGCATGGCTTGTTTTTGCTTGCTCAAGTCTCTTGTCCGAGCTCCAGCAGTCAATGTTGTTGCTTTTCAAATGTTGCAGAACTTCGTTTTATTCGATACTTGATGTTCAATCTGTCATATCATTATGTTCGCGACTATTTTCCATCCACATTAGTGCTAGCCAAATGGTGTAAAATTATAATCATTAGCCGAATATGAATTGTTTCTCAACGCCTGTTCGCTGGTGGACGAAATGATCTAGCAGCTAAAACCCCACGAAACATTGGACATGACCAATCACAGACCAACGGACTATTAATTGGTTTGGCGACAGTTTTGTGAACGTTGGACGGTAGCAGCAGTAATACGAATAACACGCTTTTATTGCTGTAAGACGGTGTATATCCAAGCTCAAGCTGTAGCATTACACCGGATGTAATTACGCTTCAGTCCGCTTTTCTTCCCGCCACTTGTGCCCTGTAGACGTGTTCCATTGACGTGGTACAATAATGGCTGGGCGAAGTTTGTCAGAAACTTTTGCTGTATTTGCTTGGCAACACGACAAAGGCGTCTTCTATTTAATGAACTGAATCGAAAGACTACGCAACATTTCGTGTTTGACAGATGTTTCGTCACAAAATGACTCTCTAGCTCGCAGCGTTGCGGAAAGTGTAATCGTTTGAGAAACTTTTCAAACTCTACCAGACGTCCCGTCTTCTATTTAATGAACTGAATCGAAAGACTACGCAACATTTCGTGTTTGACAGATGTTTCGTCACAAAATGACTCTCTAGCTCGCAGCGTTGCGGAAAGTGTAATCGTTTGAGAAACTTTTCAAACTCTACCAGACGTCCATTTCCAGGAGGTGCCCTTTAATGTAGTCTGTTGTTTGATAGGAAACACTTGCTTCACCTTGTGCCGAACCGTGCTTGATAGTTTGCGGGACATTCCGTGAAACACAAGTGTATGGGCGTTTCAAACATCTAGCCAACTTTTCCGAAAGGTTGCGGAAGCCACCGAAAGGGTGGGACTTGCTTTGATCTTTCGCACTCAGAAATGTCTAAAATGCCAACGCATCTAAGACGTACACGACATGAACAGCAGTTTTGATGAATGCACTGATCATTCTCTAGAGAGCTAGCTGCTTGATATGAATAGGTGTTTTCTAAATGTTCATTTTATTAGCATGCTGTATTAGATATTGATACGGAAATCGGAAAATATTTGAGCGTTAGTACATTCTCAAAGTTTTTGCAGGCATTAAAAGCATTCGTGCACATTTAATGGCAACCGAGTGAAGCAAATGCCATTATTTATTTTTCCTGTCTGATGTGCATTTTTTCTCAGTATCAATGCTAGGCTTTCTTCAAACCGAGCTTAGCATTAGACTGAATCGTGCCATGCCAAGGTGGAATTCCGCGGTCGTCAGTCCTTTTAGACAGCCAAGGAATTTTTTATACCATTTGAACATTCTGGTTGACAACTTCAGCATGCAGACAGACGCACGTGGAATGTATAGGTGTGCATAGCACGGAAATCGGTAAAATAGTTTTCACGAATCCCTCCGGTACTGAATTATTAATTCGTTCTAAAGGATTGAAGCGGAAGAAGACAGCAAAGATCTACGGCTAGGTTCTATCGTCTGTTTTCGACCGTACCTAGTCAAATCCGGTAAGCTGGCCGGCAAGAACGAACGAAGGATTCGTGTTTTCCTGCGAATTCGGATCATTAGTCATGATACATTAAACCGAAAAGGATAAGAAATGACTTTCTTTGCAGAGCAGCAGTAGTCGAGAGCATTTTCGTTTTGCCAAGGATGCCGGAAATCGGTTGGCTGCCTGTCGGTTGGTTGGTTTGTTGGAAAGGGTTTGCGCAGTGCTATTTGTGTTTGTGTGTCATGCTTGACAAATTGAGCAGCGAAGGGGAGAAAGCTTTAACGCCCGCTCGACACCAGACACGGGTAGCAGCAGCAGTTTTGCCAATGATCGCTCTAATTTCTTATCTCAAATTCCCAAGCGGCTCTTTATGGCTTTTTCTGTTTAAAAGGGGTTAAATTTTCGGGGGCCTGTACTTGACGATTTTCGTCCCAGTTAAAGCAAGGACACGTTTCGATGGATACTAATTGAATCGTTTTTCGGATCATGTGGCCATACATTTTAGCACTGATGGTAATTTCCTGTCGTTTCATCAATTCTTTAATAGTTAATTTAAAAGGGAAATAGTAGCAAAATCATTTGCTTGCTGCAGAATTTTCCAGAATAGTGATCAATTTG
>KZ061717.1:46221-115449 GCA_002091835.1 Anopheles maculatus | reverse complement strand
TTTTTTTTATCACAGGTTATGCCACGATGCCATGTTGTACTTGCATGGCTTGTTTTTGCTTGCTCAAGTCTCTTGTCCGAGCTCCGGCAGTCAATGTTGTTGCTTTTCAAATGTTGCAGAACTTCGTTTTATTCGATACTTGGTGTTCAATCTGTCATATCATTATGTTCGCGACTATTTTCCATCCACATTAGTGCTAGCCAAATGGTGTAAAATTATAATCATTAACCGAATATGAATTGTTTCTCAACGCCTGTTCGCTGGTGGACGAAATGATCTAGCAGCTAGAACTCCACGAAACATTGGACATGACCAATCACAGACCAACGGACTATTAATTGGTTTGGCGACAGTTTTGTGAACGTTGGACGGTAGCAGCAGTAATACGAATAACACGCTTTTATTGCTGTAAGACGGTGTACATCCAAGCTCAAGCTGTAGCATTACACCGGATGTAATTACGCTTCAGTCCGCTTTTCTTCCCGCCACTTGTGCCCTGTAGACGTGTTCCATTGACGTGGTACAATAATGGCTGGGCGAAGTTTGTCAGAAACTTTTGCTGTATTTGCTTGGCAACACGACAAAGGCGTCTTCTATTTAATGAACTGAATCGAAAGACTACGCAACATTTCGTGTTTGACAGATGTTTCGTCACAAAATGACTCTCTAGCTCGCAGCGTTGCGGAAAGTGTAATCGTTTGAGAAACTTTTCAAACTCTACCAGACGTCCATTTCCAGGAGGTGCCCTTTAATGTAGTCTGTTGTTTGATAGGAAACACTTGCTTCACCTTGTGCCGAACCGTGCTTGATAGTTTGCGGGACATTCCGTGAAACACAAGTGTATGGGCGTTTCAAACATCTAGCCAACTTTTCCGAAAGGTTGCGGAAGCCACCGAAAGGGTGGGACTTGCTTTGATCTTTCGCACTCAGAAATGTCTAAAATGCCAACGCATCTAAGACGTACACGACATGAACAGCAGTTTTGATGAATGCACTGATCATTCTCTAGAGAGCTAGCTGCTTGATATGAATAGGTGTTTTCTAAATGTTCATTTTATTAGCATGCTGTATTAGATATTGATACGGAAATCGGAAAATATTTGAGCGTTAGTACATTCTCAAAGTTTTTGCAGGCATTAAAAGCATTCGTGCACATTTAATGGCAACCGAGTGAAGCAAATACCATTATTTATTTTTCCTGTCTGATGTGCATTTTTTCTCAGTATCAATGCTAGGCTTTCTTCAAACTGAGCTTAGCATTAGACTGAATCGTGCCATGCCAAGGTGGAATTCCGCGGTCGTCGGTCCTTTTAGACAGCCAAGGAATTTTTTATACCATTTGAACATTCTGGTTGACAACTTCAGCATGCAGACAGACGCACATGGAATGTATAGGTGTGCATAGCACGGAAATCGGTAAAATAGTTTTCACGAATCCCTCCGGTACTGAATTATTAATTCGTTCTAAAGGATTGAAGCGGAAGAAGACAGCAAAGATCTACGGCTAGGTTCTATCGTCTGTTTTCGACCGTACCTAGTCAAATCCGGTAAGCTGGCCGGCAAGAACGAACGAAGGATTCGTGTTTTCCTGCGAATTCGGATCATTAGTCATGATACATTAAACCGAAAAGGATAAGAAATGACTTTCTTTGCAGAGCAGCAGTAGTCGAGAGCATTTTCGTTTTGCCAAGGATGCCGGAAATCGGTTGGCTGCCTGTCGGTTGGTTGGTTTGTTGGAAAGGGTTTGCGCAGTGCTATTTGTGTTTGTGTGTCATGCTTGACAAATTGAGCAGCGAAGGGGAGAAAGCTTTAACGCCCGCTCGACACCAGACACGGGTAGCAGCAGCAGTTTTGCCAATGATCGCTCTAATTTCTTATCTCAAATTCCCAAGCGGCTCTTTATGGCTTTTTCTGTTTAAAAGGGGTTAAATTTTCGGGGGCCTGTACTTGACGATTTTCGTCCCAGTTAAAGCAAGGACACGTTTCGATGGATACTAATTGAATCGTTTTTCGGATCATGTGGCCATACATTTTAGCACTGATGGTAATTTCCTGTCGTTTCATCAATTCTTTAATAGTTAATTTAAAAGGGAAATAGTAGTAAAATCATTTGCTTGCTGCAGAATTTTCCAGAATAGTGATCAATTTGCGCTATTCGGTTTCGTGAAACCTTTCGCAATTCTGTTATATTTTTATTTGTGTTAGTTGACAAATGTTTTCATGATTGGTTAATCGTAATCGTTCCAATTGAGAAGACATCAAAACTGCTTTCAATCAGGAACTGCCTTATCTCATCGTTCAAGTGGTGTCTTTTACAATGCGCGTCGTGTTCGTAATAATAATCACACTAGTATTCATCATCGCTGACTGACTTCATCCGGTAACAAACTAATGATGGAAGTATTTTGCCACAGCAACAGGATCAATATCCCGTGAAGAATTTTCTTCGTCCTTTTGACACCTCCAGGGATGTGCCACGACAGTAACTCCCGCACGCACGTTCGAGTCCCGTGCCAGTTCCGGGTTCGATATCTGTCAATCATCGAGTGGATGATGAAGAAGTAGTGATTCGTCGTAGTAGTTCTGGTTTTCCCAAGTTCGAGAATCGTGTAAATGTGATCGACGAACTTGGGAAGGAAGTTTGGTTTCCGGGGGTGGCGGGATATAATACGAGCCACTTCACTAAGAAATGCTTCAAATTTCATTGGCACACGACGATGGATGTTTCCCGCAGAGACAAAGCGGACCGTAAGCTCGTACCACTAGGAAAATGCAATACCGTAGCATTAGCACTAGACCAAAAAAGGCTGGGGTGGAGCAGCAGGACGCTTTACACATGACGATCATAATCTCCTTGTGGAACGTGATGTGCTGAAATGTGCTCTGGCAGCTTTCAGCTCTCAGCGCTCCCTTTCACTCGAATGGGATAACACTCCAGCGCCTCTCCTTTATCCTGCATCTGTTCCAGCCATCCGGTAAGTGGCTGCAAAAAGGATATTGCCATTTTTGTGGATCCATCATGTCGAACAAAAGCGAACGTTATTAGTATGCTGCTGTCATTGATATACGATAAGCTGTGTATTAGTGGCTTGACTAGAGCCGGGTAACAGGTAGGCTACACATTTCCGCTTGATTAATCTGAAACGTTCGTTAACCCTCGGGTAAATTGTCAAAATTATTCGGACTATTTCATGCAAGCGATAACAGTGGGACGAGCGAACTGTAAGAAACTGGGTATAATTTCTTTTGTTGCCATCACGTACACCCAGTTCGACGAACCACTTGAACAGTGAGAGGAAACCCTAGTTTGAAGCTTCGAATAGGTTAGGTACAGCCGCTGTGCGGTGGAAAATAGTGAGCAGATAAAACATGGACGAATACGACGATTTTTATGTTGCCAAGGACCAGAATGGAAAAGATTAAGCAATAAATTTCAATTAAGTGGTATCATTTGGGAAAATTTTACGATGATATGGTACATTGTTATGCTTTTGAACTGTTCCAAGAAAGAACAATAAGGTACAACAAGAGCGACATAAATAACATTAATAATCGTTTCGATTATGAAAAATGTCATTCAAGGACCGCTTTAACGATACCTTATCGTTTTATAATTGTCTGATGGCTGTTATTTGTTATGAAACAAAATTTCTTTCCAAACTAAGCCATCTTCAGCATCGCTGCTTGTACCTGTTTAAAGTTAGTTGGCCAATTTTCAGACGCTGCTTTCGTTGTAATCAAAGCAAGTATCTCAGCAAGTTGTTAAACCGTCACATAATTTAGTAAATCAAAAAAGAAAAATACATCTCAGAAAGCCATTTACTGGCTTTTCCATTCATCCCTTATACCGTGCTAGGTTGATTTATTGAAACAATTTTTCATGACACCGGAAGGTGTTAATTTCAAATATTGTATGCCTTCGCCGGCGCTCCCTTAGTCTGACTGCGGCAAGAACTCATCCAACAACATACACTGACACCAGGAGTGCGAAAGTGAATATATCTTCAGGATTCTGTTTTTTGCCGTTATTCTCCCGATGCTGTTGAAGGTAGATCGAAGAATCGAAACCTTTGTTTGACGTTTGGTGAAAAATTTATCGAATACAACGGTATCCTCAATGGGGCGGGTGGTTCGATGGTGCGACAACTCAGGAACTCATTTTTTATAACACCGATTCCATCCCGAAGGAGCGTTGAACGATCCGGCAACATGCTGACTATACCATATGACGCGTAGTATTGGATGAAAAATCGAATAGAATTACTGTCACAATCAATATTTTTCCTCCGCCGAACGAATGATGGGCCGTTTTCTTGGTTTTGTGCTGCTTTGTGATACTGGGATTGTTTGAAACTTAGTCCATACGATGGCTTTACTGAGCCGGCTGGCATGGGGTGGTACAACGAGGAGAAGAAAGAAAGGTGGAAACTGGGATAGAACATACTGCTACTACGCTTCTACAATTTGTGTGAAAATATTTTACCCATGTAAAGCGGCGATTCGGCGTTGGCATTCGGTGAGGCTTCACTTCATTCTCTTCCCCTTTTTTTTTGTTTTTCCAAAACTGCTGAAAAAGGTGCTTAAATTGACAAACAAGAGAGTGTGTTGCTTGCCCGCCTTTCGCTCTCTTCCGCTTATTGCTCTTCGAAGCTTGGCGATGAAAGTTTTTCAGCGTGTGGGGAAAACGCTCTTAAAATTAGAACACAGCAAATTGGATATCGTATCGGGGCTGGATAGCGTACCGTGTCGTATGAGATGGCTTTTTCATTTTTTGGGCCCGCTGATGGAGCAGTCTGGAAGCCATGGAATGATTGGATCAAAACTGCCGCGCGTATCGTCATCTCATCGGTTTTCTAAAATATCAAGCTTCGCTGCATTGGCTTCAGTAAGCTGGTTTGCTGTACGAAGATTGAACGCAGGACCGGGTTTTGTGGAAATTGGAAGGATTTAGCACGAATATGGTAGGGTTGCTTTATCCAATGCTCGCATCCCTTCCCGGCGTTTTTATTGGTACCCTGGCACACCGCTGCTAGGTTGTTGAGCACGTTGAATCAAGCGTCCGCTACCAGCACGATCTTATGCATCGCAGCTCGTTTTCAATCAATGAAAGTTTGATTCAATTTAGGCATTTTACCACACGGTTATAAACCGCTGTGTTATGGCATGGTGAGCACCCAAGGTGTGTGGTGTCCCTTTGTGACAGTCGGCAAACGTGCTGTGGTGAATGTTAAAAAACTTTAGGTTAACAATATAACAAAGTGAAAGAAACGTGAAAGTTTTACCGAATGCTTTGTCTCGCACACAATAAGCGCGAATGTGCTACAGTCAGTCAACATTAATCTGCTTTAAATTGTGTTTTTCCGGACGTTTTCTTCAGTGTTGGTGATGTTGTATTGAAAACTTGTGTTTAATATTTTGATGCTTACAAATGAAACTACTGATTTTCATCAACAAAAAAAAATTTGTTAGTTCTAGATTTCTATGTTACTGGAACAGGAACACTGTATACTTTTTCAATTAATCTTGCTTTTTATTTACAATTTTGTTTTAGTTAAAAAATTTAACATTTTGCCTTCCAAGATTCTGCATCACAAGCGTCGTATCGTTCTAAACATAGTTTTCATTGTAGTTTTGGTTTTAAGCGGAAATACAATTTTCACTGTGTTGCGGTAAAATTTCATCGAAAACATATTCCCTAGCTGTGGGATAGAAAATAATCCCACTGCTGTCAAAACTAATATCAATAATTCCTGAGTGTGTGCTCAAGTATTCAATCTTGCATAGGAATAGCATGAATTTAGAGTCTGGTCCATATTTTCCCCCAGCACTGGGGTAGTTTGCACCTTGTGCAGTAGAGATAGGCGATGCCGGACGTTCTGTCGTGCTCTTTATTTTTCCTCCCAGCCTTTGCATGTCATGATGCTTCAAAAATATTTTTCATCCCAGAATCACGCGGACGTAAATCATACCACAAAAAAGCTCGTCCCAGTCTCGTGCCTCGAGACGATGGTGTAGGAAAATTCACATGACAATAGCCGACGATAGAAGCCAGGATGCCGGTACTCGAGTTGATTGTGATTGTAGTTGGTGTTCTCGTATTTGGACAGTTTCGCTCGCCCGAAATGATTCTTTCGCGGTTCTTGCGTGATGCGGCGTGAAATTTTGCGTCCTTTACCGCTTTTGCGTTGGCAGACAGGAATACCGCTCGGACCTGGCCTGGCATACTTTAGGGCAGTTTGTTTTTGCCTTTCGCTGCAGTCGGTACGGCCGGTTGAACGTTCGTTTAGTGCAGTTCTGTTTTCGAAAGTGGTCGAGATTTATCTCTTGTGCCAAGCTTAACGAGCGATGCAAACGCAATTCTTTTATGTTGCTTCAGCGGCGTGAGCAATATCCTATTATGGGTATCTTTTTTTTACTGCCATTCTAGCCCCAGTCCTAGGCTGCACATTTTTCCACGCCTGCAGCGATGTCGATTTGGTTGTATTTGCAACAAACTGAATCGATAGCAATTAGAAGATGTCTGCGGAAACTCACCAAAACAACAGTGGCGCACTAAGCTGCTCAGAAATAGGTTAGCTTTTCGCTCACTGCTTCCCAGCAAATGGATGGATTCCGCGATTGGTAGAACGCCGGGCAAAAACTGATGACATCTCTTTCCGTAGTATTGTTGCAACAGGAGAAGCTCAAAATAAGCCACACTGCGTCCGACCGTACTCGATGCGTTGGAAAATTCATTAAATCTGCTGAAATTTATTTATTTGTCCAGAGACTGCTAGTGTGTATACGCGCATGAACGCGACTTCCTGTTATGACGACCCAAAACTAAATTCAAAACAACTTCGTTTTACCCACACCTGTTATATCTAGCACGATCATGTGTGGATTTTGTTGAGGATTAGAGAAATATTGAAATAGAAATTGGAACTACGGTTGACATCATCATCCCAAACTAATTGACATTATTCCAAGAAAACATCCATGCAGCAGTGAAATGAAATTTAAGGAACATGCGTTTCGATTGAAACGTACACCTACTTGTTTAACAGTTGTGTGTTTGCTACTACAAGAATTATATTACATCGCCAGCCTTTAAGAAAATTTTACAAGTTTTATGGTAGTGCTCAAACACTCTAGATGAATTATAGAATGGGAAAAAATATCTCTTAAATATATTAAAGTTAAAGAAATTGCTGTCTCAAATAGTAAGAACAAACGAATGCTTCAGATGTCAGTTGAAAAAAACCTTTTACCGTATAATAAGTATTACATATATGCTATTGGTATGCTGTTCCTCGTAAAACCTTATTCAAACACTGTCTATCAAAGAATTTCTGATTTGCTTATAATCAATAACAACACCACATTTGAGATCTCGCTTCGTCATACAAGCGTTTTTAAATATTTTTCGTTTACACGAAAGTGTCACACATTCACCGCTGGAAAATACAATTTTCCAAATTTGAAAATGATATTTTTACCCATACTAGATCTGCACCATACAGAGAGTCTCGCTCTCAGAAAGCCTCTGAGCGAAACTGTCTCAAAATCGACCGATACACATTGGACGTATGATATTCAGACGTGACCATTAGAGCCAAAGCCGGCTGATGGGTTGTCCGCATTAAATTACACATACCTTGCGATCTCTCCCGCACCATCGCATACCGCGCAATAAACAGAGCGGGCAGACAACGTGTCGCAATTTTTCTCCTTATCGTACGGTCACAAAATCCATTTCCCATGATGCTGTCAGTCGATTCGATCCACAGCAACTCCGGTGACTACCTTGGAGGGATGCGCGAATGCGACATATCATAAATAATTTATTGCAAACCACACCTCGTTGCTAGTTGCATACCATCGGCTGTCCCCGATCGCGACGGATGCATTTTCGTGTAGCCACAATAATTGAGCGTGATAAGTCCCGTGTTCGCCCTGTTTCGTTGCTGATATTCGCCCACAGCCGACTGCAATCGCTTGCGCAAAAACGAGCTACGCAGCTGATGCACACGCATGATTTTAATGCGTTGTAGCATATGTGGTATACAATTTTGATGCTTTCCACCAAGCATCCGGCTGTCTTTTTCGACCGACCGACCGACCGACCGAAGTTCACTCAGTTTCACGCGGTACAGAATGCCAATAATTAGTGAAATCACTTCATCGATAATTGATATTAAAATGTTAATATAAATACATGACCGCGTAGTCCAATGATCGAAACGGCGCGTGTGTCATTCGCAGTCTCGCTTCTTCGACTCATTGGCCTCCAGGAGTGTGTTGGGTCGTGGGTTTTTTTTTATTATTAGAAGTGGTGTTGTTTTAATTGAATTTGATACAGTTTTCGTGTGTTGTGTTCCGTACCTTCTTCATTGTCGTGCCCTCATTACCAACTCGATGAACGGTTCGAAACTTATCGTGCTCTACTTGTCCTCGATTATGGAGCCCACTTGACAGTATAATGTGCTTTAATTTTGCGTGATTCGTTCCGTACTACCGTACCATCGATGTTCTTCGTGCCCGAAAATCGATCGATCAAAATTGGTGTACGCTGTGATATTATTTATTAGAGTTCATCGTGCTGCCCTATCTAGATTTGCGTTGAATTCGTGAAGGTCCCACAGGCCCCACGCGAATGGTCGAAATTTCGCGTTTGCAAAATTGTTTGCGAAATCGAATCAATTTGATCGTAGTATTTTATAATTGTAATTTATGAGGTCGTGTTGCAGACATGTAGCTTGGCGACCATTGGAATATGTATGCCAAATTCAAAAACGTTTCGGTCGGTTTGTTAGAATATGCTCGATGGACTCTTGTATGTATGCCATATTTTTGAGGTCAACCATGTTTTTCTCTCTATCAGTCTGTCCCTCTAACTCGCTCTCTATCTCTCTGTCTTTATTTCTCTATCTCGCTCTGTTTCTCTCGCTTTCACTCTCTGTGGCTATCAAAAAATAAACCGTCGACACCGTGGGCTGGCCATCCACGGTTGAACTTATATCATTTTTTTTGCTCCCATTAGCGTCCAAAGCGTTAAAGCACACGCTGGGATGTTAGTGGAAGAGAACGCTCTTGATGGTTCCGATTCTCACATAAGAAGTGCTCCACGGGGGCAAAGTACGCGTTTATACGTAATGGTTTTGCCAGCACTACGGGGAACACATATACAATTCCCATCTTCCACTAATAGTACAGTGCATTGGGAACGGGCTTTGCATTTTCCCACGGCTCCCGGCAGTCTCATGCCTCTTGCTTGCAAACCACGATATATGCATAAATTTTAATAATGTCCCCCTCGCTGGAACATGTGCATAACGTAAATTTAATGCATTTCGAAAGAGGTACTACAGCCGCTGCCACCGCCCCGATCCTTGCCACCGCCAAGATACTTTGGTCGAGGAAGTGGCCCTTTTTCACCTCCAGATTACCCTTACCTCTCGCATGTTTTGGCGGTATGTGTAGGCAGCTGGCTTGTCCGAAACTCGATTCATTATTTTCAGACAGTGTGAAAAAGAGAGAACGCGAGAGAGTGCGCTACAAAGGCAAAGAGCGAAAGCGAGAATGTAAGAGAAAGACTGATGGTGAAATGGATTGAGGCTGTGTTGAAAAACCGATTGTCATGCCGCACCAGCTGGTCACAGCATATCGACGAAAGACCACCAGCTAAGCGAAAACTGACCACAGGATTCATTATCATTGTTCAGTGCTGCGAGCCGATCTTGTGTTGCCGGAAGTTTGCTGCACTGGACGCTGCTCTGTATTGCACTGGACGCAACCGTAACCTCGGCCAGCATGGCTCCGGGTACGTGTGATAGGACATCGTTGACAGTTGACTTTACGAAGGTGTACGGGGTAGATTGTGGCGGGAAAAATTCTCGCGAACAACGTCACTTACATGCAATATTTTGCGTCAGCTGTTAGCTGGAACGTGAAAAACGAAGCTCCAATGCGTGGTTAAGCGCCATCAAACTATGCTTAATTTGACAGTAAGTGTTCTATCCGATGCTTGGCGATAGTTCAAGGGGCGTGACATCATGTAACATTATGCGTCATCATGTTGTTGTATTCCATATCGTATTAATTTGATCACTATTTTGTGACACTAAAAACACTAAAAAACTATTTTGATTGAAAACTTTCATAAAACAGTCCGCATAATGTTACAATACTCAATAACAGTATAAAAGAGAAGTTGACATCATAAAAAGAAGCAATGTCATATTCAGAATCATCTGCCAAATATTGCCAATTTTCACAGCTTTAAGAACCATAAATTAAACATTTTAAATAAGATAATCATGAGGATGTAGTAAACTGTTTTCAATTTTATAAGGAAATTGCTCCAATCGAATGCTCTTAAATTATATGACATCCAATCATAATATTGATACAATTTTTTGAAATAATCCCGTTTCTCGTTTTCCATCGGTTGGAATAGCATGACAAATCTTCAAAATGCTCATAGGCCTCTCCGCGAGGAAAGAGAAAACATTAAAAATTGTGCGACAATAACTTTAAATGTGTCATTATCCTGCTATCTCAAATGCAGATATAATGTCATTCATTCTAGTATTCCCAATGAAGGAATATTAACTTAATTTTCGCTGTATGTTTGCGAAAGCACTCTCATATGCGCCAATATGCTCTAGGCTCATAACCATCCGTACTTATTAACGGTGGTTACGTTTGCTTTGCATGCCTAACCTGTGTCGACGGAAAAACATACACATGGCGGAATAAATAGATGACAATTTTCAAAAATAACCTGTGCCGGAAAAGTGATGAGAAAACGGTCCGCTATCGCCAATGGCATCACGCACATACGGCAGAGATCACAAGTTCCAAATTTTATCGACCCTCGTTACACCGCTAATGGTTTGCTGTATGGCTGTACATAAATGTAATTTCTGCATCAAAAACAAACGCGTGGTGGTGTTGAGCGAGTGACGCTAGCAGCGAGGAGCTACTGTCGCCTTTCGTTTGCGAAAGAACAAATCTTTCTTTTAATGGCCAATCTTTGGTAA
The DNA here is from genome assembly GCA_002091835.1 of Anopheles maculatus. Taxonomy (NCBI): domain Eukaryota; kingdom Metazoa; phylum Arthropoda; class Insecta; order Diptera; family Culicidae; genus Anopheles; species Anopheles maculatus. Next base: position 104,425 of record KZ061717.1, on the reverse strand, counting down.
CGAGCCCATTCCCGAAGCGTTTCCTTACATGGCGTGGCAGTAGTGCGGGTCAGTGGAGATGGTATGGGTACTTCCGTCGGTTTATGGTTCTGTTTTGTATATGCAGGACACGTGTCGATGCTAATGAAGCCGGAGGGCAACGTAAATTCTGAACGGCACGTTACCCCGGGTAACGCTAACTCCGTGCCGGCGCTTGGTCGTAACGCTTAGACACTCAACTAACCGTTCCCAGTTCATCATCCTACGGTTGGGCCTGAAGCTGTGAGCAATGTTTGACCCGGCAGAAACGTAAAACGTTCTAGTGTTGGATCTCTGCGCTTGCGCATCGTATGCTCTTTTGCCGTTTGTGTGTTTCGCCTCAGTACCGCACATTCGGGAGGTAATTAAATTATGAATCTAATTGATTGCGCTTCAATTAATTAGAATAATTTATAATTCAATTTGCAGAGCAACTGAGAGTAGAGCGCCAGGGCAGCAGCAAAACGGCGTTGGCGCATATTTCGCTTTATCGCTTCGATGAACGCATTCAAATGCAATAGTGGTTTTGTGTTGGATAGTGTATGTGTGTGTGTGTGTGTGCCGTTCGGCCTGTGGTGTAGTGTGTGTTACCATGTGACCAGCGAGGCAATATGTACAGCGGTACGACCAAAACAATCGGCTATAACAATGAGATGATGAGCTTGCGACGCATCAAAACAGCAGTCCCATGCTTGCTGGTTAGGCAACAAGCTGGCCTCTTTTCACGGTAGGCTGCCTGCAGGGCTGTATGGAAGTTTAGTGGTAGTATAATTCAAATTACCTACCGGAGAGAATCGATTACTGGTAGGGCTTCCTCCGCAAAGCCTCATTCTAGATACGGTTTCGCTCATGTTGCACAGTTCACGAGGTATTTTGACAGAACTTTGCCCCACGCTGTCCGTGTAAGTGTATACGTGCGTGAGTATTAATCGAGTAGAGTGCTTTACTTACCACTATTCGGTTCGATTTTACCTATCGTATCGGTTAGCTATTCCTTGATTGCTTACTCAAACTCGTAGTGCCTTAGGAACACAGATTCTAGATTTTCTTAGAATCTAGTCCATCTTAAAGATCTGGGTTATCACATAGTCAAATGCTTGGAAGGTTGTGGTTATTCAAATTAGTTAAACATTCTTCATAGATATTGTTCTATCAAATGTAAAATTCAAGCGTTTTCAAGCAAAAAAGTTACATTTTAGTTTTATGTTCGTAGCAATTATTCATATTTTTTAGTCTTTGATTTATTTGCTTCTCCTATTCGCTAGGTCACACGATTAAGGATACTTTAGGTAAGGTTAAGGTTTTTTTTTTTTACATTTGACCCCTTTCGTTTTCTTTGGTTGTTTTCGTCATACACATTCATGTTTTCTTCGCAGCCTTAAAATAAAAAAATTGAATCAATTTTTCGGACACATTTCGAATGTATAACATTGTAGACCTCGATGGCCTTCTTAGAAATACTTTATAAATTCATATGATACACCAAATTTTAAAAAAATATACAATCGTTTTATTGATATTTTAAAGGGAATAACACATACAGTAATAATAATACAAGACAAAATTCAAAGTAAGAAAAAACTATGATCCAGTGCGTTGTAATTCTGATGTTCCAGAATTTTCGGAAGCAATAACTCGCTGTGTCGGGTGCCACTCCACGAACGTGGCAATGTTACCTCGGGGAAAATTCTAAATGGAATAACGAATAAAAGCCAACTGTGACGGGACAGACGGCAATAGTACTCAGTTGGAATGCAGATGCGATTTGGGCAGATTGCTACTGCAAAAACTATGGCATCGCTTGGGTACCCCTATTCGCCTGCAATACACTGAGGCACATTCACCGGACGTCCAACTACCGTCTAATGATCCTGCGTCCGTGATGCAACGCCTGCGAACGATTGCGTGTGCGTTTGTACGACGCAGAAGAAACGATTCTGTACACTTTCTATCGTTCCATCCTATCACGCTGGACAGAGTGTCTGTCGGCGATGCAGAACGTAGCTCGCACGATGGCGCACATGATGCACTCGTGTACTATGCATAATTTTGAATTTCATGCACTATCCATGAACTCTCCACCGCAAGAGCCGTAGCCACCAGACTGACGACTGTTGGTGGAATATCGCAGACACAACCGGTTCGAAGTAGAAGAGACGATCCATTTGGAAAGACTGAAGCGCGTTTGATGTAGGATACAGAACAGAAGGGACCGTTATTCACACATGCATCTTTGGTTTGGTAGCACCTCGAAAGTGCCAAATAATAATGATACATTTGCAATATTATTCCCATCGGCTTGTTTCTATAAACGAGACCCGTTTTTTTTTGTTCATTACGCCCGCAACCTTACGTCTCCAAAAGCGCTCGTGGACTTTCAAATTGAGGCCATTCTTTCGGAGCTTCCATAATGGAAGTTCCCTTCCGGTCTACATGACCCCGGTTTTTCTTAACTCCCCGAAGCGTACAGTCATGATGGTTTGGGTAGGAGTGGCGAATTGTTTTCAGGTGTTTGTGTCCGGCACTGGTTTGCAGCAGGGTTATTTAAATAAAACACACTCTGTTTGTGCAGCCCTTCGAATCATTTTAATTCAACGGCAGCCATGACAAACAGCAAGAGTGAAGCAGAAGAATGAGGTGCGATAGGACACCTTGGTTTTTGCCTTTGTATGGTCGATGGCAAACGAGTGCAACCAAGAATCACTGAAATTGAAATCAAATGAAAACTCACTCATGAAAACGCACATTGTTAGCTTTAGTCGAGGGGAGTATTATGCATACGCTCCTGTATCTGAACGTTGAAACGAACTTATGTGGAATGGAATGTGTGTGTACCATGTATCAAGTGACAATGACTCAGCTTGGAAATCTAACTCTTTTTCTATTCCGGTGAGAATTTATTGGGATTACGTTCATGTGAACAACTTCACTGTGAAGAAAGCTCTTCGGATATCCACACCAGAAGTATTTAGCAAACCTCACCAAGAACGTAAATAAAAATATCTTCAAGAGCTACGAAAGATAGTCTGCTCACTTAGTGAGTGATTTATCTGGGAAGGTAAAAAGTTGATATCTTCTTATGGGGTATTTTGTTTGATGATGCATGATGTTTTTCTACATTGACGATCTGATCGATTTGCTTGCTACTCAAAAGTAAAATAAAACAATTCATATATCTACCTTTGCAAGTTAGGCTTTAATTCTGTTGCGTAACTCAGGCTAGAAACATCGGATCAAGCGAGAAATAGGGAAAATTGCGAGTTCAATTATCGCATCCCCAGAATGTTCAACATCTGGAATCATTGGTAAGAAAAAAATAATTCTTATCGATGTCTGCAGTTTATTTGGCAAACAGCGATTCTTTTCTCATCAAGAAACCAAAATGAACATGCTATCTGATTCGCTTCGGTGAATTTTCATTGGCTGAAATAGTGTGAGTTGGCAACAGATGGTAAGCATACTGCCGTACGTAAATAGGATGTGAGATTACTTTTTAACACTTTCCGCGCGAATGTTACCATTCCTTTAGTCTTTCCGAATTAAAGTTGATTCATCTACTAATAATTGAGTATATTGTGCTTGAATAGATCGGTAGGAACACAGCATCAAAATCAGAAACATTTCATGATTTCATTTAAACAAGCTTGTGAAAAACACAACATAAATCGCAATGCAAATCGAAATCCACCTTCACTAAGTTCCACACTATCAGTGTATGTTTTTAGACGAGTTTTTCTAACATGCGGATAATACATTAAACTACCATAAATGATATCCACTATCTCCACAACGAATGTGGCTGCAGTAAGCGAACGACATTGAAAAATAAACAACGATGCATTAGCGATTGCAACGAAACCAACGATGCATTTCATGATGACAAACGGCACCGACGATGGTATCGGTCGTTTGGCTTCTCGTGCACAGCGGTAACAGCAAAAACTTTTGTAATTGATTTCGTTTCATACCAATAAAACTCCTGAACTCGTGTCGTTCCGAGCGCCGATATTTTTCTCTTGTTTCTGAGACGCCACTGTACCGGCGGGTAAGCGATAGACCCATCCGGGGATGCACACGTCTTTCGAAAGCAGGATGAAGAGATATACGCAGAAGAGAAGCACCTAATGAACGGACACGTAGGGCTTGTAAGTTTTCTAATTACTTTTCAATTTTCTTGCAATGTCTCGAACGTATCGAACGTGTAAAGCTCTCAGACACGCTTGTTTCGTTCGTACCGATTCCTCATCTTCGACACGACTCATTGTAACCTTTGACACGGTTCGTTGGAAATGTTAAAAAAAGAAGAAAAATAGTTTCGCCACTTTTGTAACTCGTTTTATCATCAAGTTTGCACGGTGACGTTTCATCAACAAATGGCTTTTAAGGGTGTATTTAAATAGTTTATTTTAATGTGGTACTAAGCGAACACATCCCCACAACTCGCTTGCAGTGTTGAGATAAGTCGCTAAAACATGAAAGCGCATCGAAAAATCTTGTAAAATTAATGAGTTGGAAGATAATGAAATCAAACTCGAGCACGCTCCGCAGAGCAGCCGGAGTTGAAGTAGCAAATGATCCGTAATAATAAAATAGTTCTACTTTGCCGCTCAGTGTCGCTGGATCGGTACACAATTAAAAGTTGTAATGTTTAAAATATTTCCATTAGTGTCCGAAACATCTTCTCGCCCACGGTGGCTGAAGAGCAGACAGTACCACTGCAAGGACAGAAGGATGCGCCAAGTGCAGCGACAAATGGGTAAGAAATAAAAACGAACTTTCGCGCCGTACCAGCATCGTCACTATCAGTTGCCGGTCGTGATTTTACTTTAACGGCGGGTTTCAAAATCGGGGTGGGGATGGGGCAGGCGTCGGAGGGTCGGAGAAAAATATCCTCAACAAAAAGCGGAAAGGAATTAACATTCCCTTTGAAAGCTTCATCCGTTCGGCTCACTCCAGTGCATCGGTGACTCCAGTGCAAAAGGCAAGTAAAAGCTCTATGGGCCATTCCTCAGCATATCCGTGCCGTTTTTAAGCGTTATAGTTGATATATTTTACTGCTCTTGCTTCTGCACGCAATGAGCTATGGGCGTGAGCCATGCTACGGTTCTCAGAGCAATGGAGACGCCCGGTAGTTAGTAAAGTGAATCTACTGTGCGGTTGGCCCGTGACTGTGTGGAACGCCGAAGACTTTGGTGCTGCTGGTGCTGCTACTTGTGCTCTTTGTACAGTGCAAATTTAAATTTTAATTACTTTAACATTAGACCATAGGAAGGAAAGGTGGCAAGGAAGAGAAAGTGTAATTACCACAGTAGGTCTGGGCAGGAGAAAAGAAAGGAACAGAGCATATAAGACAAACCAAAAAAAAAACACACACATTCACAGCTCTAAACCTTCTCTGTCGGGTGAGGCAAAGAAAGGAGGACACAATATCTTGAGCATCTCTAAATTTCATAAAACGCAACCACGAGACCGCCGTCTGCCACGTTCCGTCGTTCGTTGGTGGGGATTTGTGATTTTCAGGATTTTAGTAGCACTTTTCCGTGCCAAGTTCTTTTGGTCGCGACCAGAAAGCAACCGCACCTTTAACACTTCGAGTCGCTTGCCGAAGATCGGCCGGAAAATTGGTTAACCAACGGCAGAAATAATACGAGAGCAATGCATATAAAAAAGAAAACAGTCCGGAAAACCAAAATGCCGGAAATTCTTGTCCGGGCTACAAGTACGCTTGGGACGCTTTGTCTACTTCGGTGGCATGCATTTTACGTTTCGTCATAGTTTTAGTGCTCGTGCCGCTTTTCCACATGACTCGCGCAGCGTCTTTCGGCGAGTGCTCGTGTTTTCCAACCACAAGCAGAATTTATAATCATCAGGAAAATTAAGAAGAAGGACTAAAGTATTTTCACCACAGTATCATGGTTTCTGTAAATGTGTGTGCAGGTACGACACGAGCAAAACAGAAGCTTGTGTGCAAGGGCAAAGGACGTGGCACAGCGATGGCTTTTGGGCAGCTTTCTTCGGCCGGAAATCTGTCGTTACGTTTGTGTGACTGCTGTCGTGCGTTCGTTCGCAAAAAGGCGACCGAAAATTAAATTTCATTTTTGATTTCACTCCACCCACTTCGGTACGGCTTCGGTATTGCTTGACTCGGGTCTGGAACAGCTCGCTTGCACGTTCGCTTTTACTATCGAACGCTACCAATGGTGTGTAACTTTGGTAAAGTAAGTGTGTACGGTCTGCTACCGGATCCAAAGCTCGGGATGCTTTTAATATTTAAAATATTCATTCATGAGCTTCGAGGCGACCTTCCATTGGGCTTCTGCGTTTGTACGGTGTGCATCTGTTAGCAAGGGGATAGCGCCGAATAGTATCTACGGAGCAGTGTCGATGGTTTTCGATGGTTTTATTCAATAAGTGTCGTCCAGCTTTCCACTACAGTATCTAGGAGAGGTTGAAAATCATACTAGAAATGAAATCGTCGGAGCGACATATCGAATCCATTTTTAAGGCTGCTTTCTTGGAGCGTTTTGCTTTAATACAATCTGTTGTATTGTATCGTCGCTTGAGCAGGTGTATTAAATTTGTCTGTTTTTATATAAAATAATCACAGGTTTTTTATTATATTGATTGTTTGAATGTAAATCATTATTAACAACACCGCAAATAATTAACAGCAGTCTAGCAATAGCTCTTTGTCGCCACAAATTGTTGATTTCATATAATACAAACGTTGTTTGTTTTTTGACACAGCATCTCGTCATCATTTGTTTGTGCCAAGCATATTAATAATATATGTCACTAACAGCTAAGGTCATTAATTTGTTGTTTTTTTTTTTCCTCCAATCACGTCACCGTCTAGATGGAGTCTCACAAAAGCAAAATATATTCCGACTTCAACATTCTGGTCATTATCAAAATCTGCCAAATCTATCGGATTCAATCAATAAGCGATGGTAAAACAAAGGATAACCGATTCTGGCAACTCAATGCATTTGCCGAGGCTCCGTCCGTACCAAAGTATTGCCATCGGCTGTCTGCCCTTTTCCAAACCCACCGGACTGTGGCACTGTTAATGGAGGAGTGGCGCTGGTAGAAAAGTTTATCCGTCCATCGAATCCTTAACTACATTATCGAAAAGTTTTGCTGTCCTTTGGCATTTCGTTGCTTACGTTATGCTTCATTTTGCCCGACCAACCAAGCTATATGAATTCTACCCTTTCACATAACAAACCCTCACCTCACCATTATCGGACTATTGAGCTCCGGGACTTTGGACACTAAAACCCATGGGCTTAAGGAGTTAGCAGAGTGCTAATCCACAAAAGAATTCATCACACAATCCCTTTACCACCGTTAACCATTGTTTGCAACCGCAACAAAAAATTGCAAAAGATGAAAGTTTCCTTTTCCTTCCTTTAACATCAATTTAGCAGCATTTTGTTTCATAACTGGGTGGACTGTGATATGGAATATACTACAGCCAGAACCGTCGTTCGTATGATTGTTGGAATCATTATTTTTAATCATGTTTCCAACAAAATTTGAGCTAAGAATGTCCAAAGCACAACTTTTAATCTAAATGAAACATGCTAAAATGCTTCCTTTGTTACGGTATGATGCTTATAAATTTATTACAGATTGAATCGAACACTCAACCGAATTAGTCCGGTGCCTTTCGCATGTATGTCGCAACACTTCGAAACGATAAAAAAGTTATTACAAATGGAAACCTTGATTGGCTGTGATTTATAAATATTATCTGTATCCGTGACTTCATCCCTAACTTCGTAACACATTTGGCAGCCGTTGTGCCGAGGTGAATTAATGTCACTGGAAATTACGGTACGGGATGGTGACGACAACTATGCGATGTCGATGATGTTGAACTGATAGCAGCTCCGTCCAGTATATGCTGTGCCTGTGCGTCTGCACGTTATGCTTCAACGCTGCCCCGAATGCGAACCTTCGCATGGGCAGTCTGTTGTGGAAAATGGTCATTTTTACGACTGTTCCGCTTAGGCGTTTGTGCCCCACGCACACGGTCGCAAAGCTCCTGCCGAAGGTCGACCAAATTTCGGTGATGTACTTTCTTTTCTTCTACTTTTCAGATCATGTGCGTTTTACGTTTATAGGCTTCCATATTTGTTGACCATCTGTGCGGTCGGTTTCATGGCGGTACGATATTTTCTTCTTCGTTGCCTTTCGTTTTCGTCTGAAAAGCTTGTGCTTTTACTTGTTTTTTTTTGTTTGTCGGCTGTGCGATTCGAAGTTCTTTCATTGCCATGTCTTTGGTTTTTATAGTCACTCACCCAACCGAAATAGAACCATCCAGGATCACTGCAAAAATAGTCGTAAAATTGGGATTGAATAGACGTGGAGACGTGGCTCTCTAGGATCCGGAGAATAAAAGAAATACACGTAAAGGACGATTTAATGCAAAAAAATATGGCTACCGTTCCAGGACAAACAATGTGCCGCAAACCGAAAATAGGATATGAAAGTATTTTGGCTACTTCTTTCGACCGTAAACCACACTTGGCCAGGTGTGAAACATTTATGTTTTATTTGATGTTGTTGTCATATTGTTAACGCGTTCACAATTTTACCGCAGTAGTGAGTGCTGAACACAAATGTCTGCTGAATGTCATCTGCTATTTGGTATGTGTAGCTTAAGGGCTAACATTGTTTGCCCTGTGAAAAACATGGTACGTTAATGACTGAAACATAGATGCAAAATGGAGTACCATTCACGATTGCTATTGAAACAACTTCACACCAAACCATTTTGTCCCTAAAGAGGATCAGATCAGATCCATCTAGATAGTGCGACGAAACTGGATTAGTATTTTGATCCGAGTTTCGATAAACGGGGACTCTAGTTCAGTCGTCTTTTCAAAAGACCAAATTCATGTAGCTACCGTTCCGTTAACGAGTACTTTGTTAATGGCAAAAATATGAACGTGAAAGAGCGTTGACATGTCGCTCGGTTAATTATGAGCAACCGCCGCTACCCATCAGCTAACAACAAGCACCATTGGACGCAACTGTCGCACGAACAACAAAGAGTGAAACCAAGAACGGCGAGGGGTGATTAACATTCTTTTCAACTACTCCCACAGGCTTAATGTGCCTCCACGCTTGGTTGTGTACCATGCTTTCTTCCCTTTTTTTCTACCCCGTCCGTGTTCATTCGAAAAGGCTGGTAGGCGGTGAGAAAGGTTGGCACTAAATAATAGACGTCAAAAGGACACATCTTCTCGGACAAGTTACTGTAGACGATGGCACCGAAGCCTGTTTTGTTAATTTTGATTGCCTATCTTAGCTTTACCTTGTTGTTTTTTGTCTGTTTTCAGCTTGTGCTTTTCAGCTTTTCAGTTTGGTTAGCTTTTAATAAAAAGAAATCTTTAGAAGGTAGTTTTCACTTTGGCTTCTGTGAGTAGCAACATTTTAGGATGACTGGCATTGAGGCGCACGCCTTAGTGTGCAGTCAAAAAGTAGTAAAGATAAAAACGGGAACGAGCGAAAAAAAAACAACACCTTCACACACAAGCATAACAAAAACCATCCAAAAGAAAGCTTTGAAACAAGATCTATCCGTTCCGAGCGCGAAAGTATGAAGTTGTCCCCGGTTGAAGAATTCTGTTTTCAGTTGCATCCTGTACAAATGGACGGTCGCTTTAACTGCGTCTAGCGAATCTCGATAGAGTGAGTACAGCCACTGCACAGCGTTGAGCCGTTGGAAAAAGTCAAGTCGAGCTGATTTTTTTTTCGTTCGTGATTCTTTTCCGTCGTCCGTTTTCCCTTCGGAGAAGATTTATCTTTCTGAGCGGAAGAAGCCATTTTTCAGCATGAGCAGCGTGAGCAACGGACAAGAGTTATACCCAGGAAGCAATGAGAAAAGAAAAGAGCACCCAGCCCACTGCGCTGTCACGACGCTGCCGGTTAGTCGTGCAGGTGGTGGCATAATACATAATGTTCCCAGTTTGCCTGGTTTGGCTGTTGCAGCAGGATCCGATGCCTCTTTTCCTGTGTGTGTGCTGCGCAATGCTTTTAGTTTGCATTTCTGGTCAAACGGTTGTCGGTGTGACTAACGGTGGTAGAAGCAAAAAAGAAACACTCGCAAGCATGAACCCCACCACCCAGCAGAAGAGAGACAAAGACCAAAAGAGCGAAAGAGAGAGAGAGAGATATAGAATACAAGAAAAAGAAAGAGCGAGAGCGAGAGTATAAAAGGATTCAATGAGCGAAATCCTGTGCACACAAACGATTCTTCCGGAAGGAATCACGAAGCCTGGCACAATTTAGGATACACTCGGCTATCCGACAGGAAAAAGGTTAAAACGGTAAGACAGTGCCGGTTGTGGTCCACGGGACGCTTGGGGATAGTGATGGCATTTCTTGAGTGAATAAAGATAAGAGAACAGAGGATACTGAGAGACGGGGTCGACGAAGGTCGAAGGCCCGGTTGAAGAAGGATGCGACGCGATGATGCCAGCGTAAATGAAGGAAAACAGCTAAACCCCGGGTGTGAAAGGGCCAAAACCTTGACGAAGAGTAAAAACTTTAAAAGATTGATAAAACGAGGTCGAACGGAAAAGAATCCATTACACTTTTCACCGGAACGACCATATCATCGTCGAACAGCAGGGGAGAGGTGGTGCAGACACCGATTGTCCACTATGCTGTATGTTACAGCAGAGTTTGAGCGGTAAGGTAAAGAAGTACACGGTGGAGCAGAACAGACAGAAAACGTTTATCGAAGAAAATCGAGCTCCTTTGGGAACGCATAAGATTTACCTTTCCAAGTTGTCTTGAGATATATTGCGATCTGATTACTATTTGCTGACATACACGAGATTGAGCATTGGAACAAAAAACTGTGTTTAATAATGAGCTTAACCCATTTTCGTTGTATTTGTTGCAACTTTTGGAATGTTTTGAATCCGCGCTTTAGTAGGAACCGTTGTCAAATCTCATCCGGACCGTTTTTGTAGATTCTGGAATAATTATTTAGCTTCCAGGACACCAAACATAAAGTAAGCGAATGTCACTCTTACCGAATCGTATTGAAAAAGGTGAAATATTCACTCTTTAACCACCTTCTCAAGTGCAGTGCTACATTTTGTCAGTCTGCTAAAACGTTTCTTTCATTTCAAGAAACGATACATAAACAAATTCCAACACGCGGCCTTTTTCAGAATGTAGGCCAATTGGCTATCACTAAAACGGACGGAATGAAATGGGCATGCATCCTCTGCATGCCTTCCGGTGACGTGACCAGACGATTTAATATTACTTCTACCGGTACAATTTCATCAAACAGCTTCCATCCGGTGTTGTACAGATATGGATATGGTTTATTTCTGTAAAAGCCAGAATTTCTGTTTTTCCAGCCGTCCAAATATTGAGATCCTGGATAGCTGGTAACTCAACCCGTGACGGCATGGTACAAGATGAATCGATTGACGATTCCAACCCTCGTGAAATGAATTTGCAACCGTGGTGACTGGCATGTGGACACCGACGGGGTTGAAGGTATAAGATATTTACGATCCCTGCCCGGATGGTTGCCAATCTTCATTATGCTCTTTTTATTATTTATTAGCTACACTGTTTCCGGTGACAGGCCACCGTATCTGGACATAGTTGAACTCGAAATAGCCCACTGTATGGACAAGATTTTGTACGGTTTAGATGGCATTAGCCATGAAATTCATCCAGGGATTTGGAAGGGAAAGAAAGCGCTCCAAAAATAAGTTCCACTTTGAAGAACTGGGAACAGTCACGCTAACGTAAACAAAGTGGATTAATTTCATCAATGAATACTCCATACTCCATACTCATAAGCGTAAGCAGTAAAATAGATTATTTTTTATTCAATATTTCGTTGGTAGATACTTTATGTTTTCATTTAGGTATATGTATGCATCTTCCAAAACTAGAATCGATTCGATTTCAAAGCATAGGTTTGATACCTTCCGCAGTTTATTCACAACTCCATCGTTGTCAGTTAAGTCAGATACAAAATATTTTATTTTCATAATTTTTATGTTACAGATTTTCTACAAAACATAACAGCAACATCAGTTGAGTTATTTATAATTTATTCAACTTGTAAGATTTAAATAATTACATCCATTGTTCTTATACATCGACAAGCTATTTACTTACGAATATTTTTAAATTAACTGAAAAAGCGATTGAATTTAAACTTTTCTCAAAACCGTACATATTAACTGAAAAATGGTTTAATACCGGGCCACCCGTAGATGACAACAAGCTTTATTTTTAACAACTACTAGAAATATGTTTTGCTATGGAGTCCAGCCGCTCTTCCATTTCATTTGTTGACATAACTCTTCTGCTCGTTAACTTGGGTCCGCAATTAGGAGTATTTGCAAGGAAAAAAGGCATCGCATCAGATTTTTCCCTCGTCGTTTTGCTTTTGATGGGCCGGGTGTAATTTCAGGGTTCGAACCGTTCGACTCACCAATCGGCTTTCAGTCGCCTGTCAACGGCTTTCACAAGGATCCCGGGACAACCCCACAAAGTTCTCCACTTTTAACAACCCCTTAGGGTGCGATGGAGAAAGCAGCCGACCCCAGCAGTTTGTTTTCCTAACCCAATCGGCCGATCGGTTCTGGCAATGACACCTTCGATACTTCAATACACATCGGTAAACAATGGATAATGATTATGGAGGATTCCCATGGCGTAGTACCAAGTACCGTGCGTCCCAGGCGAGTTGAAAATGGCTAAATGTAGCGAGAAAGATGATTGCCCTCCGGGAAGAGGATGCGAATCCATTCATATTCAAATCAACCACCACCAAACAAGGCCACGGAATCGAAATTGTTGCAATAATCGGCCTCGTTGAAGCTGATGGTGATGAGGTTGTCTTTTGCGTTAACACGGCACTACAGGGATTTTCACTTGCTTTCGAAAGAAGCGGATGGGAAACCCGGCAGTCGCACTTAGCGGGAATAGAAACATAACGCTCAAATTATTTTCATGAGAATGTATTTTTCGCACACAAATAGGTTGCAGGGTGCCGACCATCAGCTAACGAATCGGCTGGCTGATAGGATGCATACAGGATTCATACAAATGGTTCCTTGGGGGATCTTGTTTGTGATGGGCCTTCACCATATTGCTATCTGTCTAGTGAGATCGTGCGTATTTTTTATGAAGGCAGTTCAAAGAATCATTATCGTTGATTTTATTTGTCAAAATAAAACCTTCGTTTTGTATAATGCGCTAATGTAATTATTCTAAATACAACAGCCATCAAATCAAAGCTCAATATTTTACAGGTCCTGCTTTCTATATATTTTTGTTTCATGCCACAAACGGAGGTATGATCTCTTTTACTAAATTCCTATGTGTTAAACCTAGTTTTATTTTCACAATTTCTTCGATCGTCCTTCTAACTCCAATCCGATTTGGATTGCGTTCAGATGCGTTCAGATTGCCACGTTCGTACAAGAACAGTCTAAGAAAATACCATCAACAGTACAGCTTGACATTCGACCACAGCAATGGTACGCTGTTTCTTATCACAGCATTTTTACGAAATTTACATGAGGAGAGGATTATGGTTGTTCCGTTCCGGTGGAAAGTCAACCACCATTGAATGAATTCGATTTCTATCATCGTGCAAATTGACAGCGAGCTAGCGGGAACCCATTTGACGAAGGTTTTTCAATCGATTTTTCCTCTATCTGCAATTTCGCCGTATTCCCAAAGGAGCAAGTAAGTAAGCTGGCAAATTTGTGGTAAGATTGAAATCGGTTCATCTGTTTGAATATCATTATCCTGTCGATATCCGTTGGCCGCAATCAAGATTTCTTTTATTTTGTGTTTGACTAAAAATGTTGCTGCTTGTGCCTGGTGGATCGTTTTTAAATAGATAAAAAATAGATTCCCTTTCGACGGCAACGACACTGAGTATTTTTTTTCGTCGTTTTTGATTACGAAGAGTGAAAAACGTCAGCCATAAGATTCGATTTTACCAGTCTGGTGGGTGTTTTTTTTTTGTGTGTGGTTTGATACACTAATCGCGACATTCAGCGTCTCGTTTTACTAAGCTCGCATAAACCTAGTGTACAAGGTTACATCGAACGGCCATCAGAAAAACCACCACTTTGGCTGGTGAACGGGTTGGTTGTTAGATCGAAGTGACGATTTGGGTCGTAAAACACGAAAGTAAAACAATTAACGCTGTTCGAATCGATGGAAGCTTTTTTTCATTTTCATTTTCATTTGTTTGCCCAACCGGTGCTCTACTTTCGATGCATCATCCCTAGCGATGGGAAAGTAAATGCTGGGAAAATACTCCACGCAACGTTCAGCAATCGACCATTCCAGTGCGCCCCGGTAGTATGCTGTACGGAACCGATCGACCGGAAAGTAAATCTACATTTCAATTGGATAATTTGTTTGCATTAATTCATTTCTAGCGAAATTAAATCGATAATCCAACGCAGTGAACGTTACTGCTTAATTGGATGATGTGTAAATAACTCGCTACCTTTTTGTGGGCTTGCGAAGTGAATGATTGCTGGTACAAATTTTTGGAACATTTACCCGCTTTTCTAACGTTCAACTAGCACAGAACTCTATGTTTCGCACTCTATTAACACTTAGTATCGTGCTGGGTTGCGATAAAGTACTAAAATACCAAGTTTTTTTTTATCCTGTATGGCGTACTATACCTTTTTCGCCATTTAATCATGGCTCAATCCGTTTAATCTATTGAATTTACTTGTCTTATGAACAACACACTTGTACGTAACAACAGGTATTTCGAGGAAAAAAAAAGTTCAGTACACCAACGACTGGTTTATAGGCATTTTCGGTTTATTGGCCAGTTGCAGAGCGATTGCTCTGCTTATAACAAGTGAGTAGTTTCATTACAATCGGAAACCCACTTCCACCAAGTGTTTCACGTTTCAGCCGAGCTCGGTATGTCACTCAAACAACTCGTCAGGCCATTAGAGACCAAACATCGCGTTATCCCCGTGCCGATCGATTGTGAGTCGACCTTCTCGTCGCCGTTCTTCGGTAAGGCGACCGTTGGTCAACCACTTTGCGTGCAGGGCAATTAAAAAGTCAAACATTATCCGTGACTAGCGGCGAAGGCACTTACTGCTACACTCGGGCATACTAGTAGGTCAGGTCCACTTCACGAAACACGCAACACGGTGATTAGAGAAAGTGTACAATACCTTTCAGTGCTGTAGTGGAGTGCTGTTTAGTTACGCCCCGCGTTGTTGTAACATAACCTAGGAAGTGAATTCGGTTCAAGATTTATCAAATGGGTTCGGGACACCAAACTTCCTAAAGCACAAATTGATTGGAAGCGTGAATGCACGGGAAATTGGGTCTAGCTGACAACAGCTACTGGTTTTACTGTTGAGTGCTCATGACGCACCACTTATCACATGTCTATCCTTGTGTTAAAAACAAAGCTTAAAATCGTCCTAGTACGAGAAATGACTAAAATGGAACCATCATTTTAAAGCAGTTTTGACCATGTTCCTACAGGAACAGTGTGTGTTTGCTGCAAATGCTTTTTTTAATTTCATAGAAAAGGGCTATGAAATTAAAAAATTGGGGCGGCCCGGTGGTGTATTAGTGCTCATGACGCACCACTTATCACATGTCTATCCTTGTGTTAAAAACAAAGCTTAAAATCGTCCTAGTACGAGAAATGACTAAAATGGAACCATCATTTTAAAGCAGTTTTGACCATGTTTCTACAGGAACAGTGTGTGTTTGCTGCAAATGCTTTTTTTAATTTCAATAGAAAAGGGCTGTGTGTGTGTGCGGGTACAACTTAGTCACAGAAAGCTAGCAATAGCTGGCAGGCCAAGACCTCACGAGGTTGTAGTGCCAAGGAAGAAGAAGAAGAAAAGGGCTGTGTGTGTGTGTGTGTGTGTGCGCGTGTTGCGTTTAATTGTTGGTCCGGTGTTATGAAATTTTAGACCAAAGAGATGATCGGGATGATTGCATTTTCAAGGCTTCATGTTCTTCAAACAAACTTCTAACGGAATGTTCTAAGTGCATGCTCCCAACAGTTGCACAAAACTGTTACGGTATGGGTAGAGAAACTTGAGTTCATTTAACTGGCTCTAGCACACTTCAGCAGCAGGTCTCTAAAGCCGGGAGTGACTTTGCTGACCTCGACAGAGGCATTAGTGTAGCTATGCAGAATCCATGGGATGTACACAGTGATGCAGGGGATGAGATTTATCTTTTGGTATGCACTTACACAAAAGATGTAGACCATAAAATAGAATAAAACATAAATTTTGTTAATGGATGTTTCGGTTCATCAGCAACGATTCGACGAACGCTTCCGCTCAGAGTGCTGCAAAGTGTGTTAGCTGGTGTTCGATGTAAAAAACGCAAACAGATCCAAAATGAAGAGCCACACAGTACGGTGTAGCCTCTTAGTTCTGGCTCGAGCGTAGAATGCATTGGTCTAAGGCGATCTTCGCTGCAGCCTGCAACGGCTACCATTCGCTGTCAATTTCCCATCTTCAGTGCTTCCATACGTTGCCAGTGCGAAAATGGAATGAAGCATTGGGAAATGGAAAGAAACGAAATGCTTTGGAAAAGAAATGTCCATATAGGTTAGTTCACAGGGAAGTAAAACACAACCCGTACCAGCAAAGCGCTGAAATCCATTGGGAGGTAGAGAGCGTTTTAGCATGTGCAGAAAATCTCCAAAGACTTGCTGCAGGAATGGTGTCCTCCCCTCGGGTTTCCAAACGACATGCGACCGCACGAAGCTCTCTCAGACATTCGATTGCTTGCAGCAGCAGCATCATCAGTAGAAATTCCGGTAAAATCCATCACTGACCAGACTCGATAGAAACTGGCGCCATTTGCTGCTGCACTTGAGAAATCAGAGCGCTTGACTATCTGACGCTCTCGCCCGATGTCCGGTGTGTTTTATTCTGCACCAGCATCAGCTGTTGCAGGAGAAGGATGAACGTTTCCTGAGAGTTCCTTGTAGCAAAAGTTTTCCGTACCGTATAGCAGCTAGCTTCGTGTCTTCGTGCTTGATATCTAATGCTCTGGCTGAATCCATCTACCGTCCAGCTATCGGATGACACGGAAAAAGTGAACACATTAAAAGCATCCGGTCCTTGGACGGAGCGTATCCCGGCGGCAGCTCCAGTGTGGCCTAGCCGGTCGTAACTCCCGGGCTGCCCAGAGGGGATCAGCAGCTGGGTGTTCCTGTGAAAGAAGAAGGGAAGCTAGAAAGCAGAACGTATGTTGGCGGATAAGTTTGCTATTTCCGGCCAATAGACACAAACTGGCGCACCGGGAGTGAACCTGAAGACTAGTCAAGGAAGCACTAGTTTGCGGCTAGTGGAAACCGTCACTCCGTGTGCTGCTGTTCGTAATCTCACCCAACATTGAGTACACCTGGTTGCAATCCGGCTCGGGATGGACGCTCGGGTAGCCGAGAAACTGCTAAAACATGTTTGTACGGGCGAAACTAACCCCACAAAACCCGTCGAACGCATCAAGGTCCCGTCCAATATATCCCATTTCTGCACTTGGAGTGCAAAGTTCGAGAACGTTTATCCTCTTGCACGCTTGACCGTCACATGCAATTTACGACGAGCGGATGCATTATATAGAGTCCCTGGACGAAGCTCGAATCAGGATTCTGGTATCGCCCGACTGCTTCTCCAGATCACAAATTCATGAGTCAACCATTGAGGTAACGGTATGAAGCATCTGCCGAGAAGCTCGCTAATACTCATGCCTTGGGCTGGAAAGAAAGGGGCACATATCTTGCCGGCACTCTGCTTAGATGTCCGAAAGGCCATTTATTTATTGATCTTCGTCCTTGCGTCATTTCTGGCCGCTTTGTAGTGTACGCAACCAGATGCTGATGAGTCGATAAGATACCAGCAAAGGAATAATCATAAAACGCGCGTGGTGCATTGAAAGACTGATAAAATCGTTGCTTGCATAGTTGTCACGAGTGCATACTCAGTTTGTTGTTTGACTTGTTTATTAAACGTAATCTGTTTACTTGAATGCCATGGTTTTCATGGAAATTATTGCATGTTTTTAGAGTAAAATTCTATGAACTATGGTATTGTAATACAATTTATGATTCAAATATAAACGGTTCTTGTTTCATTAATGTTCACAAAACTAGTTATTTGTTTTACTGTTTGCTTTAATAATTATTCGTTGTATTCGGCACTGCTAATTCCAGATCCCGCATGTAAATGCACCTTTACATGAGTGCTGTTTATTAAAATTTATAGGAAAATAAAATCATTTACGAAGATTTAGTGACTCATTAGGTGACGACAAAAAATCGTCCAATCGAGTCTAACGGATGCAAACGCATAGAATAGCTACAACAACCAAAACAAATGAAAACAGTGGCGATCTCTTTTCTTCTCAGATACGATAGGTTGGCTGTTTGTGTTCTTCCCACAGTACCCGCCACTCAAAACCCGCAGGCGGTCCATTGTTTCATTGGGAAATTGCCACTGAAATGCAATCACTTTTAATGACCTATCAGAAGCACATAAACATTTTATCAACAGTTCCTTCTCGTGCAGCCTGCTATCGAAGAGCAATGGCATCTGGCCAGTGACCGCCGAAGAGTTTGAACAGTGCCAGAAAGAACGTGCAATGTGCGGAGACACACACACACTGTGGAACATTATTATGATTGCGTTCTCTTCTTAGTTCTCCGTGCTTGTCGAGACCATTCGCAAAGTTGAGCGATCGTGTCGAAAATGCCACGACCAACCATTCTGGAATGGTTCTAATTTCCGGACATTTTGCGGACGGCCAAGACCCCAGCACTCATCGTTTGGTTTCTGTCGTTTGCCATTTAGCTATTTAGTTGGCAAGCGCGGTTTAACATGTCGTTTGAAGCCCTTGGGAGGCGCGGCAATAACGTTTTCGCTAGATCCGCTGCGCTGTCATCTATACTAGTGGACGCACAGTTCGTTTTATTATTATTAGGATTATTTTTGCTCCTTCTTCACTCCCTTCGCTTAATTATCGTCATCATTGAACAAACGATAACAATAAACTTTTCATCGGGCAATGATTGGAATTGTTTCATTAAAATTTTACTCGTGTCGGTTACCGAATCCGAGAACGTGTTTTTTTTTCCTTTTTTTCCAAGGCAGTACGAATTGTCATCCAGAGAAGTAATGACAATGCTGGTAAGCAGTTTATTGGAAGGATTTTTTTAATTGCATCATTCCAGTTTTAACTGTTTTCAATCGTGTTTTTCTTGTGATCAACGATCATGTTTTGGTAATGGATTTAGGTTTTCTGCACTTATTGAATCTTTCAGATGATTTCATTTTTCTTTTAAGGAACTAAACCTTCAAAAATTTTTGTACAAATTAGTACAATTCTAACTTGTACATTTAGAAAATATTGAAATACTACTGAACTATATGAAATAATGAGAAGAAAAACTTTTTTATAAACGAAAAAGCTCTATTATACGTTTTGCCATGTTTCGTTGGGTTTAGCTTTCCTGCAAGGACAAAAACCATCAGCGTCATTGTCATCATCTGTTACTAGGAAAAAGAAACATGGTGGTAGCATCACAAAACACTAACACAGTGTTGGGTTTTTTGTTTCTCTGAAATTTTGTACTGTTGTTAGGTCCCAACGTGCGACCGAAGCTGAGTACATTATCGTAATACTCATGGCAAACATTTGCATATTTTTTATGTATTGTCAATGTTGCCTACTTCGTAGAATTTCTTACTTTAACAACGCTCCATTTCACAATTTTCATTGCGGGACACATCTTCAACAGTGCAAAATAACTAAAATCCTTAATAGAACCACAAAACAGACAGCAAAACGCAAACGTAGGCACTCACACAAAAGCGGCGTGCCGACAACGAATGAGTATCAGATGATGCGAATGTTAGCAGCAACCGGAGCAAACCTTCCACGAACGTGAATGTCAAAAGCGTGAGTTGACTTTTCGTAACTGCAAGAGGACACGTGAGACGTTGTTGATGACTGCCACGAAGAGACTAGCAGAAGCTGCTAGATTATTGCTAACGCTTGCCAGCAAAATCTGCTTCGTTTGAAGTCACAAAGAATAGAAGGAGAGAGTGTCCTTTTCGTGAAAGAAAATCACATCTCCTATGTTAAGGCCAACAATACGCCCCCTGGCGGAGCTCTCCGTACGTCTCGGCGACGGTTCTTTCTGGAAGCATAAGTGTGACTACACATGCGAATGTCATCGGAATAACATATCCCGCCGTGATGACCACCAGAAGGGTAAGACATTGGCAAAACTCCATCCAGCACATTCGGTTAATAATAATGAGAGTGCTGCATGGTCTAGCTGGGCAATACTTACGAACCTCTAATTAGTAGCCAAGTACGGAAGAGAATGCTCAATTCAGTGGTGCGAACCTTGCAGGACAAGATCAACGTGTGTTTTGCCTGGCGAGCCTTGGTATTAGACTCGAGGACCGTTACTGTAGCTTTTCAACATAATTTTCATATCCTTTGAAGATAGCAGCTTTGACTTTCCCTCGGCACTTTCACAGAGTAAAAGCTTTCCCAGTGTAATGATGGTTACCTACTCCTTCTTAGCCGGAACTTATTGTAGTGCAATGAAGCACAGTATTAGCTCTTCCGTTCACATCTGTTGGACAGTTTTTCTCTACTTTTAACGAATATCTCTAAGTCAAAGAGATACTGTTCCATGGTACTGCTGTTGCTGCTGCTGCTGCTAGAAGAAACAGTGCAATGAGTTTGCATACTCCCGTACGATTGGCTGAGGGATGCTCGTCCGTCGCATTGCAGTGGTGTGTTGTGTCATTTTGCCATTGCTGATCCGCAAACATACACCACTTTACGGGAAAAACATAGCTAGGTAGACTTGCAAACGAGCCAAGCACACGCAGTATCATTTCGTCTCGTATAGATTCGTTGAACTGCTGCTGTTGATGGTAAATCCAAATAGGAACAGAACATATCTTAGCTGTTGTCTCAAAAATAAAATTAGATAACGCATATGTATCGAGGAAACCCTGGAGACAAAATTTAATATTTTTATCTTATTCCTAGGAAAGGTGTGTTGATTTATGTAATAAAAAGCGCCTATGAAAAACAACTTTAATCGAATTGATGATTTTGGCTGGGATGCTTTAACAAGCTTAAATATAAACTTATTTACATTTCTGCTTCGAAAAAAGAGATCCAGCAATATATGTTATATGATACAATTTCATAAGTAACAATGTTAGCATCGATTTCGTTTCCTCAACCATACATAGCAAGCTAGGTTTCAATCGTCAGTGTTCTCCACAAAAGGTTCCACTGCTGTACTATTATCACCGAAGTATCTCATATGCTTTATGGAATATTTCTCCCTATTCCTTTCGCTTCTTATTCCGCTGTTGCAAATTCGAAACGTGCTCACACTAGCATGGTTCCAGCAGTCAAGCGTTTTTATTTCATGTGGAACCAGCTCGAGAATTCGTTCTCGGCTCTCGACATTCCTCAGCAAGTTCTCGCCAACCCATCAAGATAGGAAACAACCATTCTTGGCACTTGTGCATCACTCATGTATATGCATATAAACATATCATATAACATTTCCTGTTTGATTTACCTACTTTTTGTAGGTACAACTTCTTGTCTTTCCATCTGAGTTATTTCCTGTTTGATTTACCTACTTTTTGTAGGTACAACTCCTTGTCTTTCCATCTGCGTTTGACAGAGTGTCTTGCTAGAGTGGATACGTTTCACACGATGCTTCACCTCAAGCGTTGCACATTGTAGAAGTTTTTGTTTGCACAACCAAATCTCATGTAACGATCGCAAGCCTGCGATCATAGTGCACGATGCAGGAATATTGCACCGACTACTGGTATTGGGTGAGACGCTTCAGCAAACAATTACCGAATGAGCGATGCGATGCACACGGCACGAGATCAACCTCATTTTTATGCTTCTTCCTCATCATCATCATCATCATCATCATCGGTGATTGTGTACCCCATTTTGTGTCAAACGTTCAATGCATCATTGCGCAACGAGCGGACCATGGAATGGTTTTCATTATGAAAATTGTTTAGCTTTTAAATTTATTCCTTCTTCATCGCATCAAATGCGCCAGCTGCTACTGCTGTTGAGAAATCAACGGAACCCTTCAACCACCGGACAGGAGCACGGGTTGCTTTCCCGTTAAGACTGCAGCGCGCTAGCTTCACGTGCTAACTGCGTCAGTGGGAAGCGGGCGACGTTCGCAGCTTGCCGGTGAGATGGCTGCGGATAAAATTCATTCGCTAGCTGCTGCATCAAGTGGTGTCGTGTTGTTTGTTGGCGCTTTTCGATATTTACTTTTCCCAGAACGTGCACCCATACATACTCTTGACGAACGCGCCACCACGGCAACGACACTGTGGCAGCGGAGTACTACTAAATCCCCCGTTTAGACTGTGTCCCGAAAAGTGTGGAAGGCAAATTCTTCCAGCGCTTGATGGGGAGGAAAGCTCTTGGAGGTAAGATTTGTTCATCCGAGAGTGCTGCCGTACCGTAGCCGTTTATCGAAAACCACTCGCTTTCGGTATCTGCATGTAGTGAAGGATCTCGTCCTAGACACGTGCTATACGACGATACTGTTGTGCACTGGTTTCATAAAATATTTGCATACGTAGCAAATTATGAAGTATTGTTGAAAATTGTTTCACCGTTTAGTATTTCTCTTGCGGATGGGTTGGAATTTTAGAAGCAAGCAGGGTTGAACAGGTTTATCCATTTTTAGAGAGAACAGGTGCAAATGTACATAGTTGATATATTTGATGTGCAAGATTGTAGACATAAGTTTTATTTTTTATAAAGGAAAAATATAAAACAATTGCAGAATAAAATCCAATGAAGCGCTAACATAATTCATTCGATTGATTATTAATATTTTGATTCATATAGACGTCGCGTCTATATCCGGCTAATTGAAGCAAGAGATAAATATGATCAAGATGCGCTCGTCGAGCACTATACACAGTTCGATGCTTCGATAATGGAAGTGAAATGACAAGCGATGGTGCGTCACTTGTTGAGAAGGAAATAAAAATTGAAAAGGAACTCATTTCTTCTGTCCAACGAAGCAAGGAAAACTTGAGACGTATAAGAAGTGTAGGCAAAGCCGTTCTTGGGTCGTGACTATGTGCTTCCATTTTTTTGTGCTGCATATTCTCGAAAAGTCCTCCAGTCGTCAGTCGTCACCATTTGTCACATCGCTCGACACTATCCGCCTATGTTGGCATTAACATCTTGGATCGCACCTCCAGGGAACGTCGTGTCATTTCTCATCTTGGGGTTGTGATAATGCTTCGTTTGCTGATTGTTATGTTGCGCCTGTGTATGCTGGGGACATAGTCGTCGCCTAGTTTGGCTTGCTTCGGAGGATATCGTATAGCCGTTTTGCTCTTGAGCTGGTGGCACAGCGTCAGTTGGGGCACATCATCTTCCGCCAGTGAACGCTGGCTGCTGCTACACATCATTATTGCGATGGTGAAAGAAAAATTATATCCCGCATATGACCGTCAAGCGCTTTTCTATTCACCAGCAACCGTGGGCCTACGCAAGATCGAATGCGTGGATGTGTGTTGTGTGGGAAGCGGCAATAGCTTGTTTTGGTCGTTCTTATATTTCCCATTTGAGCAGAAACCATATTCCAATAAAGACGACAGATTGTGCCTGTTATTGATAAATATGGAAACACCTTCAACGATTGCGCTTGCCTCCGCTCTTATGTTATGAGAGGATTCAGAGACCACATGCATAGTAATATAATAAAGCATGGAACTTTAGTGATAATGACGTCACTGCGTTTAATAGTAGTTCATACTTCCAAAGTTTAATCGTTCGTTAATCCATGATTTATTTATTTTTGTTTTCCATTTTCTTGTCATATTTGTGTTTTGAATGTTGGATTCATCAAACAACTTTGCCAAACGAGACAGGCCATAATGTTGATCCATTTTCTAAAAACGAACCTTTGTGACTGTCGGCATCTTCGTAATGCTCGATAATGCCCGGTTTTATTGTCAGATCCTACACAAAAACAAATGGAATGCTTGTGTAGTCTATCTCGCCCATCCTCGCTCTCATTTCTCAACAAGCTACCACATCAACTGACCGCCATCGTTGAAAAGTTAGCTTACACGAAGTTCTATACGATTACCCTTGTTTTCTTCGCGCTACTCAT
The DNA here is from genome assembly GCA_002091835.1 of Anopheles maculatus. Lineage (NCBI taxonomy): Eukaryota > Metazoa > Arthropoda > Insecta > Diptera > Culicidae > Anopheles > Anopheles maculatus. Next base: position 80,157 of record KZ061717.1, on the reverse strand, counting down.
ACACACAATGGGCGTCATTGCATGGCTACTTAATTTTATGCCTTGATCGCGTGACGGTTTGATTACGTCATCGTAGATTGTTTGCCGTGAACGCTAAGCTTCAACTTTAGCGACTGCGACAACACTTTCGAACCGAAGCTAAACAGGCATATTTCGACAAGTCTGCTGCTGCGCAAACTAACGAACACCCCAGGTGATTGGGTGGCGTACCCAAAAGCAAGGAGACCTCAACCAACATCCAGATTACAGGCGGAACTCTTGTGTAAAATCTTTCTTTCACCCTTGTTCGGTAGTTTTCTACAACTAAACAATTCTAATTATAAACGGCCTTAACACTGCTGCCTGATAAAACCTGGAAATGAGAAGTAGTTATAAATTGGGGTTTCGTTACTAGTGCGGTTCGTAAAGCGTTACGTAGCACTTACGAGTCTGGTTCATTAAAGCATTTTTCGAGCTGGTCAACACCCCCTGCATATCCTGAAACGCTTTTATGGTGCAGAAAAAGGATTGTTACTGGGTCGGGCAACCCTTCCCAAATGAGTCTGCAGCTGTTCTGTAACGATGTAAGATTTACGAACTTTGCTTGCCGCTATTTCACACATCCCAAGAAAGGAGACGACGCTGACACCGCTTCGTCTAGTTGGTGATAAGAGAATCAGTAAAAATAACGACACATTTAAATTCAAAGCAGCGAAAACATTATGAGGATGTTTGTTGATGAAATAATCATAATCATATCATATCAGATACATTATTTAAATTGTAGGTTCGTGATGAAGTTTCACAGTAAACAACTTCAGTAGATAATACGACGAATGGCTGGTATCAAAGGTCTGTTAATGGCACTACGTAGGACACCTAATTTTAAAACACATGCGTGACCATTCTGAAACACGTTTGCATTTGTAACGCTTTTTACATATCCTCTCTATCACACTTTACACATGTTTTTATTTATGAAAGCTCCTACATATGATGCACCTCTTCATAACGTCCGAATAAAGTTTACTTAGTGTGATTGAAAAACAGACGTTCGATTTACCATCCGATTAATTGGACGCATTTGTTAGTATATTGGATAGCTACACTTTGATTTCATATCAGGCAACGCACGATTCATCTCGCGCATTTCTACTTTTCTCAGTAGCTCCTCGGGAACCTCATCAAAAACGTGATAGGTCGTGATCCCTCGCCATGATTGCCTACACTGGCTGTCACGTATCCTTTTCGCAGCAATTTGTTTCAAATTAATTCCAGATCCCATTTTCTGCGCCCTTCACGCAGTTTATCACGCCACCTGTGTACCTTTCACTGTGTCAGCGAAGCGGTCATCAGCGGCAAAACGCTGCCGGAAGTCAATTCGCTTGGCATCGCACCGAACGACATGGATTTGGTGCGCTTACCGCCGCTGTTGTTGCACGGGTAATTGCGGTTTGTTTGGAAATAATCCTCATTTAATGGTCGACAACAATTCTGCCCGTTGTCGCCGGTGTTAGCCTTTCTAAATTTTCGATTGTAGGTAGGTAACCATAAAAACGGCTCCTGTGGAGCTGACACGTGGACTAGTTACACAGTGCCTCGCCGGTTAGGAAAGAAAATGAAAACAGAGGGTCCCAATCAAAACTTGCCCGAACTAATTGCGGTTGATCAGCAATTCTGTTTGATCCTACCTTGTCCCGGTACTAGCTAGCTAGCGACGAACTCGTTCCGCTGGGTGCGCACTGTTTACCTCTTCGAGTAGAAGTGATCATAATTCTACAAACAGCCACACAGCCAGCCCTGCTTGCCACGCTGACGATAAACGAGGAAGAGTCTTTGAAAATCTAATTTGAATAAAAATGGCTCATGGAACGCTCTACAGCGGCGTCATCGTCGTCGCCTACAGTCCAACCGAGCCCGCATATTTTTATTCGCTAAGATGCTCAGCTTCCCTGGCAAACTCCAGCCGAGACGAAAGAAGGCGAAAGCGAATACAGAGAAAGCCCCCGGACTCGCTCCGTGTAGGAATGCAAATGGTGAACGATGGTGGTGGCAATTATACTGAACATTCATTTGATTGCAAAGCAAAGCGAGATGATCTTCTTATCAGCGGTCCCGAAAAGCTGTTGAAAGAGCAATGGGCACAAATCTGTATGGCACTGGAACATACAAATCCTGGTTTCTTTCTTTGTCTCAATCGCTGCTCGTGCCCTCTTCTCCGTTCTGCGGGCAGGGCAGGGTAGGGTGAGGTGATCCCTTTTCAGTTTTGTTTCGGTTTTGTTCCTATCTTACACCTTCGGATCTGGCACGCCCCGAAATTCGAATTATATTCATCCGGGCGAGCTTTCTTCCGAGTTTTTCTTTGTACCAAATGAAACAACAAGATGAAAACGTAATTAGGTCGACATTATCTTTTCATTTTACCAAACAGCCGTGAATACCATCCACCCTGCGCTCGGTCCTGTCCATTTGGTTTTATTCAGGTTCATTTTCTGTGCTTTTTTTACCTCTCCTTCAACGTCTGACAAAATCTGCTTTCTTTCGCCGCTCGTAATTGTGGCCAGGCTTCGTCAATATCTGGTCGTGTTTCTTCTGGTGCACGACGTAAAAATTCTCCCTGTTCCCAGCACCATATCAATGCAAGGTATCTTCTAGCGAAATTTGGAGACGGCTATCTTCCAGCGCTGTGTGGATGTGGGTTAGGCTTGTTATTTGCATTCGCTGGCATGCGTACGTTTGCTAGATTTTCTGATCTTTTCTGCTGGTTCTTTGTTCATCATTAGCCTAAATTAGGCCTAAGCTTAGAGGTAGATGATTTGTGTAGCGATGAAAAAGAATACAACGCCTCACACATTACTCAAAACCTGCTTTAGACTATATTCTAGATATTTTTGAAACCTGAAATGCCTTCAATCCTTGACAACTTACTACAAAATACACATTTTGATTGTTAACTTCGAGTAGAAGTGATCATAAACCCGTTCGTTCACTCGTTCCCTAGTCATCGAGGAACCACTATGATTAGTATGATTGGTTGTTCATTTTTCTTCAACAAACAAGTTTCAATTGCAAAGTAGCGATCCATCTCTGGACCTTATATTACCCTGAAACCATTTAATCTAAATTTGTTAGATTAACAAGAACTAACATTAAAATAATAAATTCTGCATCGAAATGGGATGTAATTTTGAAAAATGGTAAGAACTATAAGAATCATCCTTCCATCCATCGAATATGCTAATGATGCTATAAATTGTGCTTATGTTTTGTTTTGTCCTTATTGCGTCCCTTAATATCAGTTACCAAAAATTGCTAAAATGTTATGTATCCTGTACAAAGTCTACCACCGGTGGTTCACCTCAAGCACAGGACGAAGTTTAATATTAAAAATAAATCCATTGTCTCAAAAGATGAAATTGGTGTTAATCTGCCTTTAATCCTGCCTCCGTATGCAAATTTATGTGCTCGGAAAATTTATTGTCTCGACCGAAGCGAACAAAACACGTTTCCACTCAAGTGTGCAGCTTTGCGGAGAAGTGTTGAGAAACAAACATAAACCGAAAACGATTAAAATCACTTTCGCTTCGCTTGAGCGGCATGAAGAATGTGCCGGGCCTGGAGCACCGAACGCTAGATTTTCCGTTGTTTCCGTGAAAGAAAGCTGAAATCGATTAGTACACAAATCTCGTATAAAAGTCATCAATCTTGCGTCGGTTCGCAGAGCGGTTCGAAGAGTTCACACGCGAGTGTCAGTGAAAAGCTGCTGGCAGCTATAGCATTCGACTGTAAACCACCGGAATAGGAAATAAAGCATTGTGTTTTGGGGTGGGGTGTCGAGCATCAATTTAGAGCAAATTTTGTAAACACACGCGTGCTTTTCTCAGCGATTCGATCGCTGCCAAAGCAAAGGATGAATAAATATGAAAGCCTCACTCGCAATGTTTGTCAATATTTCCCAGAACTGGTTTTCGCAGGGAAGTTTTCAGGCTGGCAAAAGACAGCTTCTCGGCACGGCACACATGTGTCATCAATATCTGTTCCGATTCGAATCCAGCTTCACCATTACCCAAACTTCCCAACCATCTTTAGACCTCAACTCCTCAATTCCCATCATACACTAGCTAAGAATGATTTTGTTTAGCAAAAGAATACAATAAATCCAAACATTTGCCGTAACGTAAATAACATATAGCGCATCATAAATCTCAAAATGTGAGGTAGAATCAATCTATTGCACCTGTAACGAGCTTGGCGAACGCCGTTCCTTTGAATGCGCTAATGATAGGCAAAATTTCAAATTCAAGCAATAAGGCGGAAAGTGATGTAAACGGTGTTAGGAACATTGCGTTGCGTAACCACGATTGTGAATTTATCTTCGAGTTTGTTGTGCAATATATCTCAGCGCCGTTTAACCGTACTGTGAAATTCAATTCTGTTACCGTTCGTCCGACTATTGCAGATGGAAATTTTTCGGATTTTCCATTCATTTATCTGACACGTAAGTTAATGATGGATGCATCAAAGTGTGATGCATTTGTCAACGGAAATTTGTTATATCATTACAATCCTAAATACAAATTTTTGTTCGTTTAAAATTATCGAGAAAATCTTTACAATGTTTTATTTTAGTGCACATTTGGAAACACAAACAGTTAAACTTACTTTACTATTCAGTTCAGTTTTAGTTCAGTTCCTAAGAAATCTATAACCAGCAAGAGTTGGTGCAGGAATTCAATAAAACATGGTTATGTTTTCTATTACTGTCTACTATTTTATAAAGATCGATTTTCATCATGCTATAATTTGGATACATTTACCCCCTCATCAATTCTTCAATTTTAATGGGTCCCATTTTTCTTGTTTATTCCACAGATCCCCCGGAAATTATAAAGAAACCAGTGAACCAGGGCGTACGAGTGGGCGGCGTGGCAACCTTTTTCTGTGCAGCTCGCGGTGATCCCCAACCAACGGTTATATGGCGCAAAAATAGCAAAAAGATTATGAGTAAGTACATGCATCACTTCTAATCTTATCAGAAATCGTATGAGTTTTGTTAATTAGCTTTGTTTCTATCGGTAAACACACTTTCGTTAATATTGTTCTATGCAGAAGTAACAATCAGCAGCAATATACGAAAATGTTATCCATTAATCATTATGTGTCAAAAATAATGCATAACGTCACATCTGTCACAAAAAAAATACAGTGATGCGAATTGCATGAGATGCAATATTTTATCCACCTTTCACGCGCTTGCAACCTATACTTACAGTGACCCAGTCACGATACACGGTGTACGACGCTAATGGAGTTTCAATGTTACGTATCGAACCGGTGCGTGCCGGACGTGACGATGCACCGTACGAATGTGTGGCGGAAAATGGTGTCGGTGATGCAGTTTCGGCCGAGGCGACGCTGACCGTTTATGAAGGTAAGTGACAAGCTATGTATAATGTGCACAAATTGTGTCCCAAACTGTGCAAACCGCCGCACACCAACAGTTCGCCGAAGCTACTAACTTTCCAGGTTTCCCTGTTCTAAGAAAAGACCCACAACGGATGGATCGTTCGCGGTGTGACTGCACCGAATCTAGGCAACTTGTGGCTAAACTTTTCGCCCCATTCTTCTGCTAGATTGAGGGCCAATTTGGATACAATTTTCAAGATAAACGATTCTGGAAGGTTGGCGCGCGCAGTTCGCGCTGTTCAAATTATGCAGCAAATTTGCCCACGCTGATGATGATGCTGGCGACGTGAGAAGTGATTTGCATGATTAATTAAAAGTATTTCCTCATATTATGCTAATAAACCGGAATGGCGTGTTTTGCACCATTTCGTAAGGCATTTTATAGTTTTTCCAGTGGTGGCTATTAATGATTGAAATAGATGCATTTGTTCAAGATGCAAAATTTTTCATAAATAAATTCAAATTTCATTCTTCAAAAATTATTGGATTTTGAAGTTTTCTACCGCTTATTGTTTTGTTTACTTTTAATATTGTTTCTTGCTTTTATAATACTGTTTTCGAAAGGGAAATAAGCTCTCAGCAAAGCAGCATGCTGCAATGCGTGTTTAAAAACTTGTCGGAAATATTTATATTTACTGGATGAAACTTGCGCAACTTGAATTACAACAACATGATACTGGGAATGTTGAGGATAAAAGTTTCAGGAAATGGAAACAATTTATACGATAAAACATCACGCACTGGAAAACAGGAAAAGCCCACCTTCATTTACAGTTGGGCCGTTTCATGTATGGTACACACATTCGTCAAGGCATGACCCAATTACCTTTAGGGCAGGTAGCAAACATTGGGCACCATTGCACATGATATAGGCCTTGAAACGGAACAACTCAAGCATAATCTTTGTATTTCTTAACAAATTTGCGTTCCTCGAAAATGTATATTAAAGGTAAAGCAAACACGGAACTGTATTCTCATAAAAATAATAATTAAATTTGATTAAAACTAAAAAAATATGTGAATGTAAAAATGATAACAAAGAAAACGGCACGACTGTAGTCTACCCGTTTCTGAAATCCTCTTTATTCCCGTTGCGTTACATGATGTGCTCAGAACAATCGTGTCCGTTTCCGCATCGAAGCTTGCAGAGAAAAAGAAGATGTATGAAACTATTCCTTCGACCTTGGCGGTGTTTCAACAATATGACGCATAAATTATGCCCTGAGGTTCACAAAAACTTGAGTCCACAAAAGTGTCCGATGTTTGTTCGCGCGGTGCAACTTTCTTCACGTAATTTTAGCGGAGCGAACCATCGGTAACGTTCAACCAGCATTATCCATTTACCCAAGATGACATGCTCATGCTGTGCGTTACGTTAGGTCAAGTGAAACAGCAACAACCAAATAAGGCGCGGCAACGCTGCACGAACACAGAAAAGCAAGCGAAAGCGTAATAGTGAGCTTTGGGAACAAAAACAATAAACCATCAGTAGGGATATTACAAACCAACAGAAAAAAACGCGACAAACTTTTACCCGGCAGTTCGCATTTCCTTTCAATCGCTTAATATTTCTCCCCCACTGATCTGGATATTTTTCAGTTTTGTTTGGTTCCGTGCTTGAAGAGCTACTGGCACGACACTCCGTCGAGGACTATCTAAAATATGTTTTCTGCTTAGTGCGCATTTCTCATTTTCTTTCGCAAAGTTATCAGACTCTGGAGGGAGAGCAAAGTAACAGAAAGTGAGGCAATAATTTTACACTTTTTATACGGCGGGTTCCTTGCTTTTGCCAGAAGTATTGTGTGTTTAATAAAATGCAAAATTGAACACACCGCTCATCCGGGACATTGAGAATTTTTATACATCTTATCTGGTCGTGGCAACTGACAGCTCGGGTTAAACTTTTTTAATAGACTCGCGTGGGAAATTACCTCATTATGGTTGATGATATGCTGATTTGTTATGCACTTGGATTATTAAAAAAAAAAACAACAGTAGGTATTATATTTAAGAATATCTGAATTATTACTTTAATTTGTGTGGCGAGTGTATATAACAGATCTACCTTGTTATCATCATAGTGTAGAATAATGAAAGTGAAATGAAAAAAAACCTTCTCATTTCAATTTCGAATATTTCATCCAGTCTGTTCCTCCACACTCAGGACTCGATAAGCATGTTATTGGTAAATAAAAACAACTAGACAGTCCGTTATGGCAAACCGTGTCTTTCTGAAAATATAGTGCACAAGAAAAAGGGAAGGTTTTTCGGAATGATCATTCATCCTATGTTTAAGACAGTAAATAGTAGTAGCACAAATGTTTGTGTTTTTTCATACAGTTGGTTTTAAAATCAGGATTATAAAATTAAAGAATCTCGATTCGCTCCAAATGGCTCTTTTAACCCGCAATCGTTCTATAAATCATTTTGCTTGGCTATTAGTGACCCATCAAACTGCCCGGCTTCTTTTGCCAATTATTTATTCATAACGCACTAATAGATCTACTTGCATCAGTGACTCGGAACAGTATCTAAAAGCAACTCGCTAATGCAATGCGCTTCCAGCCGCTGACGATTTTTTGAAAAAAAAAAACAAACCCTTTTTTCGTTCGGCCCATTTTTCCGACTATCCCACAAACTCTTGCAGTACTATTAACGCTGTGCTTTACGATCGTCACATTTTGTTTTCAGGTTTGCCATTGCACAAAACGTTTCTCAAAAAAGACATCAACAGCCTCCTCTCCCGTGCGGCATTCGTTCAACTCCGTGCGCTATTTGTAAATTGTTTTGCACTGCATCCATTTCTATTTTAATTTTTAATTTTCCATGGCATTGTGTGCCATCCTCGATTATTGTGCACAGCCGGGTGCAAAGCAAAAATGTTTGGATGGTTGAATTTGTTTCATTCCAGTTTTCATTCAAGCTGCGCAATACTACTGGCGGTCAGGTGCAGTAAACAAATGTTAAAGACGAGTGCACTTCCGAACTTTCCACGACAGCGAACCCATATTTGGGCAGTCGTAGAAAGGCGTTTTCAATATTTGATTCGTTGTAAATGTTTCAAGACGATCGATTATGCAGTACTTTGAATTAATAAATGTATTTTCGATTCTACTTCTATATATAGAGATGTATAGAGATACATTTACTTTTTTTGTTTACAACACATGCATTAAGGCAAAATGTACGCAACGAATACCAAAGATAATCGTAAAAGTGTTTGTGCATGCATAAATTGAGCATTGCACAAAAGTCGTTCGATTTGCAAATAAATCAACGGTTGGCATCCTTTCCGTTTTTTTCCCAACACCTTCCAACGCTGGCCAAACGAAATCTCGTTGCCAGTGCGCGAAACGAAACAATTCACACAGAGTTGCGAAACTGGACAATCGTGTGAATGAAGGATGCGGTGCGAACAACGAAAAGCGAGACACTAATCCAAGTCGTATCCAAGTCTTCCTTGTTCCGGTTTCGAAATATTCACTTCCCAGTGAAACTTCTTTTTATGCTAATGTTGTATAAATTTGCATTTATATTTATGTGCACCACCGCGCAAGTGTTTCACTATAATTCTGGTTCGCAAGGTTTTTGAATATTAGTCGTGGAACAGTTCCACGGCACACAGACTCTGGCGAAAATACGTAAGATTTTGAACCAGCACCGGTGCAAAGAAATGGTTTGAAGATGGCTCCTTAAGCACTATTCACTGTGCTGGTTCTGCTGTTGCTGAGCGCCATTGTCCCGTTTTGGGGTTGGCGTACAAGTTTTTGAAAAAGTCGTTGTAAAAAAATACAAACAGCAGTGCACACATAGTAATGCTGGCCTGGCGAAACTGCGCATTGTAGAAGTATTTTTATTTTCTTTTGCAAATGAAAATTACAGTCCTGCAGTTGACGCCTTTGAACGACAGAACCAACCAGGAGAGAACATTTGAATATGCATCAAACGGCGGCCGAACAACTGTGTTCCTTTCCAGCTCTGCGCTTAGTTCTTCGAAATGAGGCGCTATTGAGTCCAGTACCAAATGAACATCGGGCCGAATTCAAGCCGCTGACCATACGGAACGGCAAGAGTAAGCACCATCAATGGAGGCGCCTGGTAGCTGGTACCGAAGGCAACGCCGCCAGTTCACGTGTTTAGTCAGAGGCGTTCTAAAACGATGCCAGCCGCACTACAAATGGACCTGTAGTTACAATGTTCATTGTTGCTTAAATGAAGACATTTGCATTGTTCTTGCATGAAAGAAAAGTTTGGTTGTCGCAGAACGGAAGTTGCCTAGTTCCGCCCAGTTGACGCTGGACGGACCACTTCTTAAGGAAATTATGCTGTCTGGCGGGAGGGGTGCGAGTGGTGGGAAACAAAAGAATAACACTTTATACGACCCATTTTTCTTCCCGTCGAATGTACCGAACTGCATACACGGGACAGAAAGACAGCGCCCATTTATTTCACTCTCACCCAGAATTTAAATGTAGCTGCGCTTCAGTCTCATGAAGTGGGCACCCTTGTTGTGGGAGGCCACGGTAAACAACATAATACAGCTTTCTTTTGTGCATAAAAGCGATCCCGGCGCGATAAAGGGTTGTGTTGTTTTTTACCACTTCTTTTGAGTAGTTTCAAATGAAATATACGGCAAAGCTTTGGCGGGCGAATTGCGGTCCTGCAGCTTCGTCATATATAATACCGGGTTTTGTGGGCTTGAATAGTCACTTAACACGGTCGTCAAAATGGCAACGACAAGATTTTGATGGCTACTCGCTCACGCTTAAATGAAAACAACAATTGTGTTGATCGTGTTGATCGTAGAGTTAACTCGAAATCAAATCTAAAGAGATCTAAAGAGAATTTGGAAGTTTTCAATACGGTTATAATCATACATTTTAATCATAAACAATGATGGACTTTTTAAGAAATTATGCAATTCCTTTTTTAGCCTTCATAGTATTTTCAGTAATACAAATAGGCGTTTTACCAATAAAATTAAAACATTTCGTATACTACCATCTTCGATTATTTCAACGAGCTAATGTTAAACTATTTACGATCGTTTTGTTTTTTTTTTTTTTCAAAATGCCGTAAACAACCAGAACAGGAGTTCGAGAAGTAAAACATTAACGTATGATATTGGTTGGCCGAACCCAACGATTCATTTGTGAACTACTTTCAGGCTCGTTTACATCGTTTAACTACGTACTTCTGCACCCGGGTGAGTTGCAGGCAAAGTTTCTGGCTGGAAGCTTCGGAAGAAAAAGCTTTTGCCTTTGCCGAGCTCTTCAGCGTCGTGATAAGTCCGCCCATTACGCTTGTCGCTACGCTAAATGGGGTAGGAATATTCGAAACTGCGATCGTTTGTTGCGATAGTGTCGGGAACTCCGGACGAAAACTAGCTCGGTTTTCACATGGAGCTTGCTTTCTCATTTGGCAACGATATTTCTGGAAACGATCGGTGTACATTACCTGACCAAGAAAGTAGCGGAGCGAAGTTGCCACCATCCGAGCTACGTTAGCATGTGGATGGTCATCGTAGATGAAGAGATATGTTATTGACTCATGAAACCGCGAGGTTTTGTTGTTTCTTTTAATTCTCCTTCCCACACGTCCATTTGTTCAGACTGTTGAATCTAAGGGACAGGAATGGTGCTATCGTGCGGTTCAGAGTTTTCGTAGCTATCCAATGCTAAAGGAATGTGGAGGTGAAACCCACGTAACTGAGCTAGCCCAATGAAGACAAAGTAAAACTTGTAAAGTAAATAAAACAACCGCAAGACCTTCCAGCGTTGAAACGAGTAAAAATCCGTACCGGACCCCTGGTTGGCTAGAGAATGGGCACAAAATATCGGTAGCCATGTTTATTGCACTGCTAGATGTGTGTTCCCGAGAAAGGTGAAGATATGGCACGGAAAGAGAAAATATACCAGCAAATGAATGCAGCCATTACAATTAATTTCAATTATGCTCGACGCTAACGTTGTTCGTGTATTATTTTGTTTCAATTATGTGTGTGGAATGCTTCTATAAGTTTGTAGAGTTTAATATACTTTCTTGCGTTGCAGATTCATCCAAAAATAGTTTCCACAAAACGTAAACATGTGTTCGTAAATTATTGCCTGTTTTCTTTGCTTTGTGATTGTGATCTTAGTTTTTCATATGCCATGTGGCTTGAACTTTAACTCAGACCAGAAGTTATGTTCAATCTTGCATTGCTGACTTTCTTTTTTAAATGGCTCAATAATCAAGTATTGCAATTTTTGTTGCTGAGGTCCGTTTAAACACATTAAGACAAGTTCCTAATTTTCATAACAAAAACTGCTGTTTTTTTTAATTAATATTAACAAATTAAAATCTGCTCGAATACAGAAGGCAAACTCTAATGACATATATAAAAAAAATAAATTAAATTTTGTATCAAATACTCCAAAATCCAAACATTAATTACTTCCATACTTTTAGTCATATTCTCTATTAAGTTGTGATTTAAGTTTCAGTTGAACCGATTATTTCCGTCCTTCAGTACAGTATTTTGTGTTATTTGACAATTTTTAAAACTCAAACATGCAAATATCCTCTCTCAACTGTCAAGGGCATTATCTCCAAACATTCGGGCTGACAATTAGATTAATGGAGTTTCCTCACAAACTGCTTCATTAAAAAGGGCAGCTAAACAAGATTTTACACTTTGCATACCCGAATATGTTTACAGCATCATTTGCCCTGCCGTTTGGCCAACGATGAAACGACAATCCTTGTTTTCATACTATACGGAAGAAGACGGACAAGCTGCGTGACACCTAGGTTGAAAATAAAGCGAAAAATAAAATCATATAAAATCTTTTCTTTGCTTAAAAAATAAATCATCTGTTCAACGTTTTGTTAAACTCACGAAAATTATAAATGCTCAGCGTATTTGCTGAAAATTTGTGTATGCATATTTCATGTAACTTTTATGTAGTTCATTTGTTTTTTTGCGTGCTTAGAGATAGCATCATATACTTTAAGTCACAAATTATGTGAATAATTGGATAATTCCCAAGACGTGCTTCAGTGTAATCAATATGCGCTAACAAAGTTCCCTGATGAATCAGGTTGTAGAGATATTGCTCTAATCTTATCGCTGCTCGGTTTGCCACAGCAATTTTGTAATGGATTATTCAAGCCATAAATCACATGATAAACAAACTCTGGTGGTTAGATTCAGATTTATCTAGGCGTGTATCCTTTAAAGCAGAGCTATTAATTAAATCAGATCAAGGATTGATGGATTTCAAGACGCATCAGCAAGGCTGCTCAGCTTATGACCACCACCTAAGATTTTCATTCAAAGTCGTATGGTAGAAAATGTTCATGGTGTATTAAAATTTATTGTATATATACTTTCTTTGTGATATGAAAAAAACAGATCGACCAGAACTTTGGTGTCTTCATATTTAAACATACAAAAGCACGCTGTTCTTGTAGGCTTCGAACAAGTACATCGAATCTTTTTTTACATTTGCGTTTGCGCACTCTTTTTTGTTCTAGACAATTTGGCGGGTTGTTTGAAACACAGGACCAGCTTCTGTGATATAATTGCTATAAACAGATCTCGCACCGAATTGCTGCTGCGATTTACTGTAAGGATAACAAACTGGGCGAAAAAAATAAAACAACATTTACACAACTGCGTCGTCCGCCGCTGACGGAACATTTTCCGACACCGAGAGAAAGTAGGTCTATTATAAAAACATTATTCAGAAATTAACTTCATAAACAGCCCGCTGAGGGACTGCTAAGTGGAAACTCAAACAAAAATGTATTGTTTCCCTATCCCCTTGGTTGAGGTTTTTATTTATCCTGTTTTCTACCACCGTGCACCAGAACCACTCCCAGCGTTACAGAGCAGCCAGAGAGCGTAAGCGGATAGAGTCCCGAACGGTTCTTTGTTATGATTTTTGTTAGGATTTCGGTTATTTGTTGCCCTAGGACACTATGCCCTGGGCCGGACGGTTTTCGGGTCCAACGATTATCATTCCGAAATGTGTAGCACGTTGGCTGGGGAAAAAGTTTCATTAGACATTCCGAAAATTCAACGAACGACGCCTATGGTACAGTTTTCGATTGTGTTTTGGTTGTTAGAACTTTCGAAAATAATGTTAAACAAATTTCTAAAAAGCGTCACAAATGAAGACTGATGCTCGTTGATTGTATTGCATATTGTCAAACAATTATCTTACACTTAAAGTTATAATATTTTACTTAAAGTAAAGATTCGATAACAATTACTGTTCTCTAACATTAAACAATATTCATCTAATCATCCTTCACCTTTACCTTACGTGATTACAATCAGTGAAGTATTAAATATGGTGAAACTTTAACTATTTCACACCATGAACTAAGGTTCATGTATATATGTATATGTGAGTGCGTTGGCGTAACCTTCATTATCATACCAAAAGTGTATCTTTCTGTTTGAACCCACCGAAGCGTAAAGCTTTAAACCATTTTCTGCAATCCACACAAACGGGTTGTGCTATAGTTTAAAATGTCCAAAAATATTGTCAACAGCTGTCAGACCCAGAGAACGAGAGAACTTTCTGGCCAAATCTCGCACACACCGTGGGCCAACCACCACGGTGGTTGCCGTTGGCTTAAGGCACTGGAAAACTTGGCAAGACGCGTTGTAACGTGGAACGAAAATATTGCTGCCCTAGTGGACAGCGCAGAAGAGCAGAGATGCAGAAGCAGTGTGAACATGCTTCTCTTTTTGCCTGTTTCACATCGAGCCGTTGAGTCTGACGTCTGGGCAACGTTAAGTGCCATCAGAAACGGGTTTGTTACTGTGTTTGGTGCATGATGTTTGGTGAACGCCAGTTATTCCTACCAGCATGGATACACAGGACAGGTTTGCATGGTGCAGTGCAATCTTTTCGGATCGTAGCATTTTCCAGCAAAACATCGTAATTTAATTCCTTCTTTTCTTCAAACCCTTTCATGCTCACCGTAAAATAAACATTACGCTACAACCAGCAACAATGCATCAGTTGGCAAAAACGCAGTCAAAATAGTCTACCAAGAAAGTGCATTACTGTCATGACCACAAAAGAGTATTTTATGAAGCCAGCGTATTCAATTTTTTCTGTTTATCTGGTGTCTGTTTTTGCGAATGAAGCGCGTGAAACTGATTGTTTGCATGGGTTCAGTAACACCATGCTGATACTGCTAAACCAACTAATTCCAATTAATATGAATTGTGTAGGATGTTTTTTTTTATTGTTCCCATGTTCGAAACATTGAAAAAGGTGGAGGTCTTTTCTATTATTGATGAGGATAATAAGTGTTCTAATAAAACTAAGCGAGCAGATACGTTTATTGTCAAATGTAAAGCATAACTGAGCTTAGAATAACACTTTATTGAGTTAATAATGAGCATGATTCCGTTTTCATACACTCATGATCATATGAACTTAAGTTATTGCTTGATTGCTTGAACAGCTAGAAGGTTTTAACAGTATCAACAGTCCGAAACTTTTGCCGCTGATATTCGAGGACGGTGCTGTTAACCTCAGCTCTTGGACATAAATTACTTTCACCTTTACACTAAATTCGAAACGGCATAACGTGAGGAAACGTAATAATCACTTTCTCACTGTCCATTTCTTTCTTTATTCATGGTTACGCATCGTTCTTCATTTTCTCGGACAAACAGATTAAATGAAATGTCCACTATCTAGTCTCTTTCTGTACCGACAATATTGCCATATCAGCAACAGCCCATGTCTGGAGAATCTTTTTGACATGACATCGAAATGATTTATTTTCAAGCACGGGTACATTTCTCTCCAATGAAGCGTTAAGAACATCGGTACCACTATGTTGTCTTTTTTCTCCGTCAGTCGGCGCGAAATGTGTCAAACCGGGTGTTTGACGCAAGTCTGCCTGTTGTCGGGCCAAACACGGAAACAGACGCTGCGTATCGTGTTATCTGCCACCTTTTACGCTGTATCTGACTAGATGTTTCTACACTTCGTCGTCTATGTCGCTGAAGCTGACCGAATGAAATGTGACATTATGATACCTTAGGCTCGTTCTCAGTTGTCCTCGCGACAGAGAAAATCCGGAGCACCATTCGCATTTTCTCATTTAATTCAGTAATAACCTTTAACTACACAACATCATCCCATGTCTGTCGGTTCGCCATATTTTACCTCTGGCCTAGGAGAAGTGATGACAGTGAATGATGCAGAATAATTACATCGGCAAAGGACATTCGTTTTGCCACTAGAGTAAACCAAAATTATCCATAACATTTTGTTGTGAAACGGATATTAAACATGAGATAGTCAAAGCAAGGTTGTAGTTAGTGCAGCAACTGCCTACGGGTGACCGGTTTAGAAGAGATTTGATACCGATGCAGATGCTTAAAGGTCTGCGTTGTAATCATGAATGATAAGCGTTTACTACTTCGAAATAAATTAACAGTTTCAAAATATATTGCCACACATAACTGGTGTAGTTTTGTTAATTTACACTTTTAAAATATAGGGGGGGTGTAACTCTAATCTAATTTTAGTTTTACATATTTTATTGTCCCATTCAACTACTCTAAAAGGGTAGATTTTTTAATATAAATAAATTTAAGATTTTTATTTGATTGATCTAAATTCCAGAAAAATTATTATTTTATCTATGATAAAGTATTTATTTTTACTATATCAGTAAATATGTCACGCTGAAGATGATGATAGAGATGCAAAGCCAACAGTATGGTCTTCGGCTGGCTTAATGCATAAATGCTCACTCATCAATCATGCATTGCAAATGTCCATAAGTTTCGCTCGTATTGTGTTGTTTCGTAACAAATGTCAAGGATGTGCCTCGTAGCTGTTCGTATTCCGTTTCGTGTACTGTACTGACACACATATACTAAGAAGATTTTGTTTTCCTTTCTTCATCTATGGTTTTCAGGAGACAAAACACCGGCTGGCTTCCCCGTCATCAAACAAGTTCCCACAATTCGTGTAATTGAAACGGGTCATACGGCCGTGATGCAGTGTAAGGCTATTGGTTCACCACCGCCAAAGATCTACTGGATAAAAGACATGAAGCGCGTTGATATGACTAATCCACGCTACAGCATCAACAGTGAAGGTAAGCAATGATTCCACACTCATTACTGCTCAGTTCCCTTTGGCAGCATTTGTACTTTCCCGCCAAGAGCATCGATAGTGCAGAAAGAAGGCAAATACTCTGACGTAAGTAATACCGTCTAATCTAATGGTTCATTTAGGTTCGGAGAAACCAATTATCCGCCCCCCGTTTCTTCGCCACACTTACGCACCACACATCCACAAACACATGCAACAGTTGCGAACGAGTCGTTGTAGTTTGATCGTACGAGCAAATTTCCTCTGCAGATGTTTCCTGTACGTTGTACGTCCGTACCGTATACGATTAGATCCACTGGCTATGCAAACGTAAATGAGATGCTTGTTCATTACATTTATTATGGATTCGTTGCGGTTCCCCAAGCGGTTTTCTCGGCGATTGAACCAAAGATTGTCCACGCGTAACTACAACAATCGGGGTACACTTCTGCATCATTTTATGCAACATTCACGTTCAGTGAAGTTCTTGCGTCTCGCACACGGGGGAGAGGTCCAGCAACCAAGAAACGGACCGTGCCGGGAAACCAAAGTCGATGCATCACTTAATATCGAATCGGACCCGAGTATGGCTGCAAGGCGAACTAGTAAATAATTAATGTTACTTACAAAGCTGTTTGTGCCAACGCAAACTGTACATCTTTATGCTTGTGTGTCCAACTTTGCCGAACGCAGCTGCCCTTTGCAATCGCGTGGCTTCTTTACACACGCATAACACACACACACACACCACGAAACAAACATGTTCAAAGTACTCTGTCCAAGCTGTGGTTAGTAGTTGTAACACAAATTTACGCTACAGAATGCTCCGTGTCTTGTCTCCTAATGCTACTGCCACACAAGAATTCTGTATGGCAGTTTGGTTGGAGAAACACTATCTTTTTTGACCATCGTTTTCGGTTGTTTCAAAACCGAATGAAACACGAAATGTTCGGGAACATTACATACGCCATACTGCATGGGTGTACTATGAACCGGACGGTAGTAGTATTGCCGTCTCAACAAAAAAGATGCAAGTATTTTTCGATGTGATATTAATCAGTTTCTCTCACCAGCAGTCAAACATACTCTATCGTTTGTGAACTTCTCATGTACATGGAATAATTTATGCAGTGCTCCTAGTATGCAAGCAGGTTGGAGACGCTCCAAAACCAAACAAAAAGTTATACTGCGCTGTGCCAAGCCTTCGAAACGATACATGGGATTCTTTAATTTTAATTACTTTTACGGTGTAGCTTCTTTCGTTAAAAAGTTATGTGTTTTTCTGTATTTAAAGTATTGCCAATAATTGGTATTCTGTACACATGCCGAACTGTGCCTGTGATAGTGACCAATGATGTAAGTTAAACTCGTTAAGGGTCTGATGAACAGGTTAGTCGTGTAATGGTCGTTTTATGCATGAAGCACCTATGCCCCAAAATGCTACGTTGCCGACGGTGTCTTATGCTGTTTACAGCTACCTTTATGAATTTTCCACTAACCAATATACGGTTCGAATTTTTCGGTATCGTGATGCATTAATCATGGGCGAAATGTTCCCATGCTAATTAATGAGTAATATGAACCCGGCCGCTCCTTCACTACCAATTCACAGCACACACACAAACACACACACAATACCTTCTCCACTTGCACTCCTGTCCTGGCGATATGCTGATTGGAAGGGATTGCGGCCTCTCAATCCTTCGGTTGGATCGTTTTTGTTTTGTTTTTTGTGTGTGAATTTCTCGATCGATTCACCCTTTTAGTGGGCTACACCGATTGGTACGGTTCGATTGACGCGAACGTACGATATGGCGTATTCCGTGGGGAGCCATACTTTTTACCACTTTTTTATATTGAAATTATTTATGATTCACTCGACACGGTCCAGATTTAGGCGGGGCTCGGACCGCGAGAAGACAGAAATAAAACAAATGCGATACAACGGTTCTGCGTACTTTGTGCGGATGTTGGGTTCGGTGCTTTTAGTTTTGTTGGATATTGGAAGGCTTTTGCTGTATTGTTTATAAATGTTGCCAAATTTATGTCAATAAATTGGTCCCAGTGGTTCGGGCAAAATTGGGCAACTCGGTCACAACATTGGTGGCCACCAAGCGGCACAACCAAATTGATCGTTTTCGCTTTATAATGTACAAAGTTGTTGCCACTCGATTAAACTTCCATTTGATGTACAATGACGCAATCGCACCAGGGTTAAAAGGCTTCATGCGCTTGTTGTAATTTTTTTTATATTTTTTGCCACGGTGCTACTCTGAATGGATTTAGAAAAATTAAAAAACTCTTTTTTCTATCACCAACTGTTGTACTATGGCTTATTTTTGAACTGTAAAAATGTGTACGATTTTTAACACAGTTTTAAATACAAATTCATTTATTTGTTCTGCGACGAGAGGCTTGTGCTACAAAGCTAATTTACTTTTTTTTTATTTTATACATTACTAAACCAATTTCTTCTTTTGTGTTCTATTTATGGTTGTTTCGACTCCTCAGTGTTTAAAAAACATGCATGTGCATTTGTTGTTATAACACACTATTACCACTTGCAAAAAATTACATCGCATGGCATAACATTGTATGTGACAAATTTATCGTACAACGAAGCAAGTACAGGACGACTGTCTGCCACATTTCAATAGAGATACATACCTTAAATCTAAATTACATTTCCATTAACATGCGCACGCCACCTTTAGTACTCGTTGTAATCGGGAATTGCCCCTTCACAGCGAACCAAACGATACAACAGCGCAGAGGTAAAAGCTCTAAGAGTAGCCCAACCAATTCTCTCGACCTTCTACTCGCTTAGATGTTTTTTTTTTTTGCTTGGTAGACAGTGGCTGTGTTTCTGGTTTCGAAACATACAACACCCCCGGAAGGGCATAGCAGTATCTGACAGCAACAAATCATAGACAGCAATTTCACGGCAAGATAACAAGCGGCCATCCACCGCCGCTTTCATGCACCGTGCCAAAATTCAGCCTTCTCACAGTAAGCATGGTCTTTGACCCCTCCAACACATCCGGATGCATTCCGGTGCGGGCAAGGAATGTCGGTTCGATGGTGGTAGCGGCAAAGAATCTCAGCTGCCACACACTGTACATTTCATCCTACGAGGTGTGGGTTTTTATGTTTTCCCTCTGTTTTTTTCTGCTTTCACTTCTCCAATTTAACTTCCCCAGTCCCGATTCTGGAAAGCACTCTAAAACCCTGCCGGCAACCGGAACGAACCAATTTCCATAAAAGTTCACATATCATCATCGTTAAATTGCTTTTCCCTTTGGTAACTTTCGTTCTAAAATCCTCCCGGCAGCACCCCAGCAGCAGCAGCAGCAGCAGCAGCACTCGCTTACCACCACCCTGAACCATCAATTCATTTCCTTGCCGCACCACGGAACGGTCCACTCCGACCGGATTCCGTGTGGACTTCATCTTGGACCACAGATTGGTTCGTTATTTTTTTTTCCTTTTTCCTAGCGGCCGGAAAACGCGGTGTGCGGGTCGTCCGTTTCTCCTCCACATCATGGGGAACACGGCCAGGTTGGCAGGATAGATGGATGGGAAGCAATTTCATATAAATTTGATTTCCACCTTTTCCCGGCTCGGAACTGCTGAGCTAAAAGCGCCCAAACCCTGCCAAACGCGAACAAATAAGGGAGAAGGCATGAGGCACGGGAATGTGTACGATTTTTTCGCTCCTCCCGATCAACTTTATCGCCCCGGCTAGTTGTACAACGCCCGAATGCTTCATGCTTCCCTCACGCTCTTCTAACATTAGTGCCCAATTAAACGAACTGCCTATCCACTTTTCTTAAATCGTTTTTCCCACCCTAAACATCCCCTACGGTGAGAGAGACTGATACTTGGAGGTTTTTTTTTTTGTACTATCTACTACTACCAACCTCTGCTCCAACCGACTCTCCGTCTGTGGTCAACCGCATCCAATCACATAGCAGTAGCGTGTGGTCAATGGTATCGTTGGCAATCCCCTTAGTGAAATCAGAGAATCCAATGAAGGACCGGCCAGCCTCTAGGATTGTACGCCGTACGGACGAAGCTCGTGATCCCGGAATCTTTTTACGGTTTGACAAAGCTTTCCATTTTGGTGTTCGTGTGAACCGCAGTGGACGGCAAGCTTTCTATTTGCAAAGCGACGGCCGTTGGAGCATAAATCAAGAAAAAGGAAAAGCTGGCAATTGGTGAAGCAGGCAGAGGGATTTGGGTCAGAAGATGCATCCCACAATATTGTACACTCCTTCTTTGAACCTTGTGTTGTTGTACCGAGCAGTAAACCTGTGTAACACTGTTGCTGTGTATATGCAAACAATACCATTCGAGCTGGAACTACAAGTAACGCGAGATATCGTGTGCATTGTTGTGTTATGTGTTATGAATTTTCTATTCGGTGGTTCTTCTGTTTTATTCTTTTGAATGTTTACCTAACATAACACTTAACTTAAATATTTCGTTTATTTCAGTTTGTATCCCAGTTCTTCGTACTAGTTTTTACATTAAATTGCCTGTTGCAGTGCAGGTTTTGAGTATAGAAAAAAACGTTCGTGTCACTAGACGGCGCAAAATGATATTTTCAACACTAGACCCTTAGTTCACGAATATCGCTTTCACAAACTCCAACTTACTCGCTTCCTCTGATGGAACGGAAAGTGACACGCACTAAACATCATGTAAAAATAGAAAAAAAAACCAGTCTGTTGTACGTAGCGCGAATGCAATCGTATGGCGCAAGGAACAAACATTTACTGTGCAAGTATGTCTCCTTCCTGAGTACGGACGCGAAAAGGTAGTAACGGTGGTAGTGGATGGTTCGTGAAACTTTTCGGTTGGTTTCTCTCGTTTCGCGTGTGTCTCAAGCCCATTTAGCACATCGAGAAAATCCCATGCATAAATAACGGATAAATTTTCACCACACATAAATTATGCATTTTTATGATAAAAATGGCTTCCCCCAGCCCGACGCTGCTATGTGCAGCTTATTTGTAACTGCTTGCCTGTGTCGGTTTGAAGGTACCGTTTGTAGCATGCATGCATGGGCGGGCGGTGGTGCGAAAGGTTGCAAAAAGTAAATGAACTGAATGTGTCTTTCGGTTTATGTTCCAAATCCGCATTTAAAAGTGACATTGGTGGTTGTGAGGAATATGTGCTGCTGTCTCTAACTCCTCGGCCATCCCTGTGGGAAGGATGACACTCTAAATTAATGATCGTTCTGCCCTGCCCTAGAGAGGTTGAGGCATGAGAAAGGTTCTATTTCGCTTGTGCAATGAATCGGCTTCCCATTACATACTAGGTACGAATGTTTAGTGGGCTAGTACTGGATTTTTTTTTTTTACTCCATCCACAAACTTTGATCCGGGCCAGAGTACGCAAAAATTCAATGAAAAAAGGGCTAGAATCGTTACGACTGAACACATATTGCCGATTATTGTGTCACTCCATCACAGTTCCTGATTTGCAACCATGATCTACTTTTACCGTCATAAAATACCTTTCACTAAACGTTAACTAAAGCACCAGCAAACCCTCACACCCTTGGATCTGTTTGCTTCGGAAATACGAACTGACGCATTAAATTTTAAAACCATGGGTCACTCTGGCAAGTTTATCTACAAAGTTACGATCGAAGCTTACAAGTACAACCGACAACCAGAAGCACATCAAAAGGCAATCTCTGGTGGATACTGTTTCTGCTATGATTTTCGCAAAACAACTTGTATTTAGGCCATGCGTAAAAGTTAATGACACGGTGGCAAGGATTTTGAGATTACACATGATCAGCATGAAATTAAAACTAATAAAACAGATCATGGTTTTTTGTTTATTTTCGTTACGCCAAACCAGGAATACAAACGATGGGAGTCTATTTCATTTTTAATTACCATGTTTTTTGGATAACACAATCGTACGTTCATTACAAGGCGTATTAAATTGGTCACAAGATAGATTACGATCGATAAAGTATCCGCCTCTGCCGTCACATGTCTATCCAAAACATGAATTTTTCCAATGGATCGTTGTTTGACGGTTATTGACATTTCTGTGTTGACAAAAATAAATCACACAACCGATTGGGTACGTTGAATTAGTACGTCTTATTTCGAACCATGCTCCACACGCAACATAAGCTTATCGATGTGTCGTTTTCGCGAACAAAATTTATTAATATATCTCCGGCGTTTGATTTGCAGAGCGATTTTACTACAACGGAACGTTTAGTCGATCAATTGATAGCTGATTTGTTCGTTTTTGACCCGTTCTTTTTTTTTTACTATGTTATTTACAGGAAGCCTACAAATTGACAACAGCGAAGAAAGTGACATGGGCAAGTATGAGTGTGTTGCTGAAAACTCGGTCGGAACCGAGCACACGAAACCGACGCCACTGTACGTCAAAGTGCGACGTGTTCCACCAACTTTTTCACGCCCGCCGGAGCCTGTGTACGAAGTTATGCTAGGGGCCAATCTGACACTCACCTGCGTAGCCGTCGGTTCACCGATGCCGGTCGTCAAGTGGCGCAAGGGCGTTGATCAGGATTTAACACCAGAAAACGATGTCCCCGTTGGGCGGAACGTGCTAGAGCTGACTGACATACGAGTCAGTACTAATTACACCTGCATCGCTCAATCGTCCCTCGGTGTCATCGAAGCTACCTCGCTGGTCAAAGTTCAATGTAAGTGACAAGTAAACCCATGTCGGCAAGAGTAACGACCCTTTCGTACAAGCCTTAGTACCGTGTAGTCGTGGACGAATTTTTGATCTTGATGGATTGGTGAAGTAATAATCACTTTTTGCTTTTTAACAATCTTGACCGTTTCTTTTTTTTCTGTAGCATTACCAGCTGCGCCTACGGATGTAACAATATCGGAAGTAACTGCTACGCAGGTGCGGCTCGAGTGGTCTTACAAGGGCCCTGAAGATCTGCAGTATTACGTTATACAGTACAAGCCAAAGAACGCAAATCAGGCAAGTATCGTAGTGGAACCAACGGCACATCCTCCTCTCTATCCGGGACACCATGAGTAGGGATGGAGTATATCATTTTTCTCGGATCCAATCACTCACCGGATGCTGATTCATGGGACGACAACTGCGCCGTAGAGTAATTGACATGTTTATTAATGGTTTTGAATGTTGTTTCTTTTCTTTCACGACATTTGACGCATGTTTACTTCGTTGCGTCGCGAACACGGATCTTCTCAAACATTTATGAACGTCAAACCGGCGATTGCAATGCGGTAAAATGTGTACAGGCGTTCAGTGAGATTAGTGGCATTATTACGATGTTCTACGTGGTACGAACACTAAGCCCGTACACCGAGTATGAGTTCTATGTTATAGCTGTAAATAATATCGGCCGAGGACCACCATCATTGCCGGCCACTACGACCACCGGGGAGACAGGTATTCTAGTGCTTAAATACAGCACTGCAATTCAATCTATTCTATATAGTAGTCAACATTAAATCAAATATTAAGTAACAAACTTATCACACACGCTTAACCATGAGACAACACAGTCAACCATAACTAATCATAATAACTACAAAAATGTCTGTAATACATTGATAATGTTGGGAATTGTTATTAAAATTTCAACAAACAAATGATTTCTATTGTCAATGCAAACGATTTTTTTCTTAACAAACTTTAGAAAATAACAAAATTTGCTCGTCAATTTTGGTTTTGTAATCAAAAATGTTGTTGTAGAACAAACATAACAAAGAAACTAAACACAAATACACACAGTATCCTAAACAGCGTTCCAGCAGCTCGCATTCAACATCAAGATCCTAAAATGTTTGACCATCATCAGGGGTTATGACGTGCATAAAACCCATAATGTAATATTTATAACATTTGTTTACGTTCATCGTGTCGGTCTACTGGTACGCACAGTCAAAACGATGCATTTTTTCTTCCTAACTCTCGTTAACGCGCAATCTAGGTTTATGCGTAGCGTTGCTCCGTCTTATTGAACATATAATACTATTTCCGAATCCCAAGTTGTACCACCTTTGTCGGCCTTTTCCCGACAGCTTAATGCTACCATTCCTATCGGTTTATTACTTTCTTCCTGCCTGTTACGCGTGAACGGGCTTAGAAGACATGTTTTGCTGGTGCTCCAAACCCCAGCGCACGGCCAAAGCCTATCAGGCGTTCGTTCGAGGGACTCTATTTTCATTAAATATCAATCACTTTGCAGCCAATTATTCATTATTTTTGCAATTTATCTTCATTAAAAGTGAATGTAATAGCAACGAGTGGCAAGTCGTGAATCATTTTCAATAAGCATCAGCTCGTCTGGTTCCGCGCTTGATCCGTCCAGTACCTGGTCCTGGGTTTTGCTCGGCATAGTTTGTGAAACGTGTGCGCATTTGCTCGTCGATTAAACTTTATTGATTATCAGTGGCTGGAAAGCTATATATTTTTAGTTGCGGTCTTTCCATCCCGAATGCGCTCACATAGCCATTTATCACAAGCTGTTGAATAGATGCAGTAGCGTGAATTTGATGTTTAAAGAACATTTATTGTCTGCACAAAAATGGATGCAATTTTAGAGTGTGTTTCCCTATTATGACCGCTATTTAACGTTCCTTGCACAATTTGCACACTCAGCCTGTCAGTCAGACGGTTGATCTGATAAAAAATAATTGAAACATATAACACAACATGCGTAACATCTGTAGTTCGTCGATACGACGACGTTGGCCAAATTTCTCGTCTTGACAGTCCTCAAAACCGAAAAGGTCTTAACTTTCCCGGTTATTATGAAAAGCATGTTTTCTCCAAAAAACCGCAATCAATCGTACAAACAAATATTTGGGGCCTTTCTCATTTCCCCCTAGCCGTTCGCCGCTTCCCCGCACCACATGATGACTGATTGATCCAAATAGGGAATGTTTTGATTTGTGTGAATGTATCCTGACGGTTGCACACGGTAGTGAGCACGGGCTCGGAAAGAATTGAACACGGAGATACGCGCACCGCCCGCAGAGGACGACCGTTCCACCAAATCTCACCGCTTGCTACAGCAGCGGATACAGCGCGGGATAGCCAAAAAGGATGGAGGCTTAACCGTGAATAAACAGCGAATTCGGTCGGTTTTACGTTGTTGTTTTTTTTTCGTCTTCCTATGGCTTTCGCGTTACGGTGTGGTCCTTTCTGTTTGGGTCCGTTCGAGCATAATGTTATTACTATTATTCGAAGAATATCATAATATTTACCACGTGTTTGCGTGTTTTCGCTCGTGTGCGTGTGTAAGCAGGAAGCGGTTAGCTACAAATTCATGGTGTGGAAAAAGCTTCACCGAGGACCATATAATTCATGAAGTTTATCTTTCATTTTGGATCGAAATAACACGCAGAGCCTAGCTGCAGGTTCGATGAGTTTTTCGTCTATACCGCAATTTCATGATTTGCTTCTTTTTTGTGCGTGTGTGTGTGTGTACAGGTTCGGTTTTGGCAATGAGAAGACGGACTGCTGTGCCTTTTTTTTCTACCCTCACACTCCCGCCCATCCCACGCGACTAAACGATCACTGAAGTCACACGGCGCGGAATCACAATCGTTCCTTGCCGGTAAGATTGGTCCTGGTCCCGCTGCGCTTCGTAACGTCTTCGCATTTCCAACTCCATAAATCATGGGTGGTGCGTGGATGGCACGAAACAACTTATACCCGGCTGCCTCTCGGGAATGTTTATTTTACGAAGCGTAAGCCTTGGTCAAACGCTACAGGATGCTAAGCAGCATGGCTTTGCGCAAGCAAACACATGTCTGTGCTGGAAAATAAATGAATTCACTCGTTTTCGTCGGTTGACGTTTAAGGGTCAGCCTTAGCAGAATTGATGGAACGTAATTTGTTTTGTTACTCGGAGATTTTCATCAAACAATGAAGATCGTAAGCATTCCTGACTGGGAATAAAACAATGCGAGACATATTTTTTGAACCGGAACACCCGAGAGGTGTATGGTAGGAATATAAATTATAAATTAATGTGAATTTCAAACCGCTAGCGGATGTGAATTTCAAACTGCTGCAACCGCATAGCTTGCTTGAAACCAATAGTGGCAAATTTCTCTCGGTACTCTCTGTACAAGAATCTTAATATTAAACGAAGATGTAAGAAGCTAGTATCGTTTACTACAAAACACAACAACACACTACTTTCACACTTCTTACTCACTCAATACCATCATTCTGTTTACTTAGACTACGTTTTTATCAACTATTTTTCATGCAATCTTCAAAAACTCATCACGTACGCGTCAAAAACTCGTTTACTGCTACCGAAAATCGTAAAACAAAAATCGGTCAATTTGTCTCAAACTCGTCGAATACGTGCAACGGGCACTATATTAATTTTGGTTTGGATTTTGAAATTAAACAAAACGAATCTTAAATCTCGATCATCATCTTCGCGCACAACTGAAACGTGCCTGCTCGTGCTCCATCCACGACATACACACACCCGTGCGACCGACCGTACCGGAATGTAAGTGAAACAATTTTGCTCATGCCAAGTGCATTTTGGTTTTTGTATTGGATTTGAAACACTTCCTACACTACTCGCAAACCACCTATCGACCTACTCTACCCTTTTACGAGCATATACGTTCACATACTCAACCGTAGGCCATTAAGCTGCACGGAAAGCTGCAAAGTAATTTTAAATGTTTGTGTTTTTGTATGAGAATGAAAAATTAGTGCACTATTCCTTCTACCAGTATTTAACCAACGCTACGGCAAACCAAAACAGCAATAGCCGTCAAGAGCATTTGGACAGTAGAAGAGTTTTGTGGTAACGGTAGATTATAAGCTTTCCTGGGGTTTATTCGTTGAGCAGTGAATGTTATGTGATAACCTCAAAACATGACATTTCCCAACCAACCAACCAACCAACCAAACTTTCTTGTTCCCCTAGAGAAACATGCACCATTTTTGCGTTTGCTACACCTTTTTGAATTTTCACTTTTTGTTACAACAGGTAGAAACTGCCATGTGCAGCAAAACAAAAACACATTCCTGTGTTTTTTTTTGTTTTTAGTACAATAGTTTCGTATTAAAAAATTGTGCTTTTTTAATTTTCAACGACATTAGAGCTTCGAATACGTTGCACTTACGAACGTAACGAAACAATTGCACTTTATGAGCTAGTACCGTAGGTTAACCGCCACACCACGTAAATATTTTGTCAGTTTTCCCATTTTTCTATTGCACCATTTGTTTGTGTTTGTTTTTTTTGTCATCGCACAGAGTACATGAAACAAAAGTCTAAATTTTATCTCATTACATATACACTATTTTCATTCCCAATTTTTGCCATCGTTACGTGCTCATCATTGGGATTTGTGTCTAACCAACAAAATGATAGGCGATTCCGTGTATGGAGGTTCCAGTAAGTAACATCTTCATATAACGATGGTTACCCGTAGTTTTCTGTTTTTCATATATAGCTAGCCGATTCACCATTCACGTCGGTGTTCTGTTTTGTTCCGTTTTGTCTTTTGTAACCGTTCTCTTACACGGTAGATTGTGCTTTGAAACAAGTTTCGCATCAACTTCACCAATTTTCGACTTTTTTCACCTATTTGTCAAACAGTAGCACGATTTTTGTTTTCCTTTTTTTTTTTATTTTGGTCTGTAGCGTTTGCATCTAGCAAAGTTTTCTTCCTGTAGAGAGTTGCGATCAGTTTTTGAGCAATAAGATGTTTACACTTTTTCACTTGTTTGTACGGTGTGTTTCAATCAGTTTTAAATTTTCCCTTAGTTTCCAGATCAGCATTTTTCTTTCCTACGTTCTCACTGCCGTAAGCGCCAACTTCACCTTTTTTTTACTGTACGTATTTACATGAGATGTTATTTCTTACATTGGCACACGAAGCAAGCACATAAAAGTATGTCATCCAGGGTAATTTCAGTAAAGTCGCAATGTACTTCAATGTACCCACCAGCGATTGCTTTCGATGGTCCAGAGAATCAGGGAGGCTCTTGTCTCCCTTTGTGCCGCCGCATCCTTTTCACCACATCGGGATCTATGCCAGATGGAAAAGTTTTCACTTTGCAACTGTCCAAAAGATAAGCTTCGAGCAATGCACTGAACTTTCCCGGTGATACATACCACCCTCACATCAGAACACCCTTCTTGCTTGTGTTGCCTCAACTTATCTTCGCACCGCGCCTCCCATACGTTCCACCCAGTGGACCCAGTCTCTCTTCGTGCTGTGTGCAGAATGTTGCCATTCTATTGATTTCATCGTCAATAGTTTAGTATTTTGCCGTATCGTATTGTCGACTGTTTGGAGAATATGTTTCAGTATCTCTCAAACGCCTTCACCACTGGCATTCTGGCGCCTGGTTTTACGTTCTACAGCATTTTCATAATGCAGCAGCAAGAGAAAATGTACTTTTGCTAGTTGTTCTTATTTCACCGACACAACATCTCTAACGCGCTATATCGCCGTGGGCAGAAAATGGACAGGTTTTTGCTAGCTTTGTTTCTCACTGCTTGGTTACCCCTGTGCTTCGCTCAACTTTGCATTATCCACCTGTCCGAGTTCGATCGAACCGGGTTGATAGGAGCCGCAGGGCAAATATTTTCTGCAGCAAGTATTCAATTTAACAATGTGTAGCAACTTTTATTTTAGTTTCATCGAAGTTCTTTGGACTATCGACATTGCTTTCAGCCTCACAATCTCGCTTTTTGCCGTATACATTTGTCTTGTCTTCTATGAATCTTTCATTTCACTGCATATCGCAGACATCTCTGTACGAGCATCATATCGGGTTAAACCGGGCACGATGTTGTTTTTGCTGATTTATTTACTATGCTTTGCTGTAAAAAATATTATTCCTTTTAATATAATCGCTTGTCATCAAATAGTCCTATGTTTGTCTCGGTATTCTACGTATTAGTAATTGTGTTTATGCAGTCAGACATCTTTGTTTGTTGCATCCTTGTTTCGATATTTGAAATATTCATTTAAACTCATTTAACTCAATTTAAAAAAAATATTCATTTGGTAATATGTATGTAAAAGCATTTTGTTTTTCAAATTCATTTCCTAGTTTTGTTTGCTTCACCCACTTTGTACAGTATTATACGTTTAATCCTACTAAAGCATGTTTCATTTTTGCGCTTAGCTAATGTTTTCATTATTATCACCTCTGTGCGTAGTTTCGAAGTGCCAAGTTGGACTTTCCGAACTAAGCAAGTAAGAAATGGTGGAAAACCTGTTGCCTTATCTTCCTTTCTTCATCCGACCGTAACTACTTACAGAAATGGAAAGTGCTCCGAGAAACATCGAAGTGAAGCCGTTAAGCTCGTCGACAATGCTTATTACGTGGGAACCACCTGAGACTCCTAATGGACAAGTAACCGTGAGTAGCAGTAGCGTTGGCTAGAAGTAAAAGTACTGAAAGTTGCCGGCGTATCGGCAGCGCAACCGACAAAGAAATCCATTACTTCCAATTGTGCAAGACAAATTTAATAACAACTTTTTTCATGCATACTAGTGTTAAAGCCTTGCCAACGGATAAAATGGGTTCTATATGTATTTATAGCATTGGCCTGTACGTAGGATAGAACAACAGTTTCCGGAAAAGAGTGAAGGACACATTTATTTCGCCACGTTTAACCATTTGCTGCTAGTCATAAATAGAACATTTTAAAAGTTTCGATCGATATATGAGCGCAGATATCGGCGTCACTTTAATCGGACTACGAAGGGCTATCATGTGTACGCTCGATTAGCTTTCGTTCTAAACGCGTACGCATCCGCAATGAACAATGTACTAATTGATATATCAAACACAGCGTCGTACACCATTCAGTTAATGATACAGGGTTTCGTTTTGTTGTCATTTAGTCATTACCCGATTAGCCAGCGTTTCTCGGAATCTGCTATGCAGATTATTTTATTTCTTTTTCACACCAATCAATTATTTCACTCCATTTGAACCCGTAAAACATGAAATTATAGTGCCTTGTGATGTCTAATTAAAAAATATATAAAACTATTTACACACTGAGCGCTGAAATTAAACTAGAAAAATATACAGAAACTTTCTTGAACCACAAAGGATCCATGCACTATGTCCATCATGTGCCTAGCAATAGATAACGAACTATCAATAATTGTATCAGTCGAGAGGCTTCTGTGCTGAAGCTCACGTTTACGTAGCAAATAATTTATGAGATGTTTCAGCGTAATTAACAGTGAATTATTAATGCAATTTGGTGTAATTTTACATGACCATCGGACAACATCGCAGGTCAACCATAAGAGACCGCCTCGGTTCAGATGCGTTTTGTGATGCGTGTGTCCGATAATGGCCACCATCACCGTTGCGGTAATGCCTGGTGACTTGGTTGTAATGAACGTTTTATGGATTTGTTGATTAATATGATCATTAAGGTTAGGACTTTAACAAGCTAGCTAGCAAGCTTACATGGCGTAATTAAATATGTTTGCTCACTAAAGTCTATTGCCTTCTAAATATGAACGTGTGTCAGATGAATGAATATACATTTCGTAATGCATACCCCAAAAGTGACTGTTATTGTAAATATTTCGAGGAATTTGATTACCAAATTGATTTTGCATGCCTAATCGTTTGTTCACTGCTTTTATTTTATCAGGGTTACAAAGTATATTATACGACAAACCCAAACCAGCCCGAAGCATCGTGGGACTCCCAGATGGAAACCAACGACATGACGACCATTTCAGAGTTGACTCCGCATGCTATCTACACTATTCGGGTACAAGCATTTACCTCAATGGGTGCCGGTCCACTGTCCAACCCAGTACAAGTCAAAGCTCAGCAAGGTAAGTCGTTAAATAAGAGATTATAAAAATCATAAACGATGGTACAATTAAGCATATGCAATTCACACAATTAACTGAGCGAAAATAGTGGATGGATGGAAATGATAAGTCAAATGACCTGTTAAGTCGAAAACCATACCGTAATAACGAGGCAAACATCTGAAACGAGTTAACAGCTTTGACACAGTTAGTGATAAAACGGTTAAATAGAAACAACTTCACGCTCAATTAAGCAGATTGTACTAAATCCTGCTCCTTTCTTCTGCTATCGGTAACTACGAATCCGTCATAATGTCGTCCAGCGAATAAAACCACCCGAGAAGCTAATTTGATTTCCGTCCAGTGAAGTTTAACTATTTTCTTCAAATTATACACCCCTTTTCCGTCACTACTTCAGTCACAGTCTTATGCCTTCCGTCTGCAATTCCACCAGATGTCACCGGTAACATGAAGCCATTCATCTTCTCAGCATCCAGCGCATGTTTTCGTGAAACAATACGCCGTTTCAAGCATAACTGTCACTGCGACGGCAAGAAAAGCCATCAACTTTCTTTACAGATTCGGTCAAATTAGACATAGCGCGCTGCAACAAAACTCAAGAATCCTCATTTTGCAGCGCCCTTTGACACGAAGAGGCAACTTTTTGCGTCTCGTTCCTTGGTGACGTTTCCTTGGTGTGCTGTCACTGCGACGGCAAGAAAAGCCATCAACTTTCTTTACAGATTCGGTCAAATTAGACATAGCGCGCTGCAACAAAACTCAAGAATCCTCATTTTGCAGCGCCCTTTGACACGAAGAGGCAACTTTTTGCGTCTCGTTCCTTGGTGACGTTTCCTTGGTGTGGCACGATGAGAGTGTCTGCAAGTGTCCTCCAATTCTGAAAGCATAATGACAATCCCACAAAGCCCCCGGTCCATGTAGTGGAATGAACGTTTGCCATTGTTTTCGTCCCGGGGCGGTACAAAAGTTATTTCAATTTAACTTTTCCCTCAAATCAATCCAACACTATCTCTTTCCGTTTCTTGCCTTTTGTTGGAAGGACACCATATCTGTGGAGTTATGGAGAAGTGTGACAAGTATGCTATCATCGCGGAATAAAGAGTACTGTCTGAGATTGACTAATAAACTTAACGGAGACAAGTCCGGTTGAAATGCAAAATCAGCAGCACTGTCACTTTGACATCGCAACTGTCCATTTCATGCGGCACTACCGTTCATTGCACATTGCCAACTAATGAGACAAAAGGACAAGAATAATGGTTTTAAGCAGATGGACTTCTATTTCACAATTTTTTTCTACGGAATGAGGATATATGAACAAGTAGTTCCAAATCTTAGCAAGTTCTAATTCAAGCATATGTACTATCTTTTGTTCTAGTAGAATCTTGATAGGCAAAATGTTATTTTTGATTACCCATTTAAACAGGTTAAGTCAAACCAAAAATTGCATATCAACACATTTTCGGGCTTTTGGCACGGACTAAAACACGGTGCAACGTTGAGTCAATTAGCACAGCCCCCGTTTTTTTTTTTAATACATTCAGCGTGATGCATCTAAATGCGTGCTTTAACAGAGCATTGTTACTCAAAACAAAGATGAGGCGAGGATAAAAGGTTTTTGGATTGTCATCGAAACCGGCGATAATCTCAATGTAATTAAATTGTTTCCTATCAAACATTCATACAACATGTTTATGCATATGCAAACTACAACCAAATGTTTTCACTCTTCATTCACACCCAACATCCATTTGGAGACGACCTCGCTACTAGTTTCCGCAGTACACCAACAATCATCGCAATATCGTATCGGTAGAGCGCACCGAGGGTGGCGCCACACTCAATGACACTAGGATGACACCCACAGCACTTACTCCATTTGTTGGTTGGCGTGTTTGCATTTGCGAGTTTTTCCCGCATTTCCTCACACACGAGGAAAACACGAGCGGCGTGGCACAATCAAATTGCAAAGAACTTGTTTTTTAGCAACGTTTAACAACATTCGCTAACCATCTCTTTTACGCTTTTGCTGTTATTTTCAGGCGTTCCCTCGCAACCAAGCAACTTTCGGGCTACCGATGTCGGCGAAACAGCTGTCACCCTGCAATGGTCTCGGCCGACTCACTCGGGCGATAACATCGTACACTACGAGCTGTACTGGAATGACACTTATGCAAACGAGCAGCATCATCAGTATGTATATGTTTCCGCAACCCAAACGCTCCTATGCTTGCGCACTCCCTCCGACGCAAATGCGAAATCCTATCCCGCTGAATAATGCTTCGCGATTTACTGTACTCCGGGATGTCCATGGCTCAGTCGGGATGGGATGTCCTGTTTCCAGCGTAAACTCTATTTCCTTCATTATCTCGCCGCATCGTGGAGTTCTGGTGGTTGGGGTCCGGTCCTCTTCGTTTGGTGGGCAAATCGGAACGAATGCCATTCATAACAATAGCGCACTTGATAACTGTTTAGTGGAGGCACTTGTTTTGTTTGTTGTTATTGTT
>KZ061717.1:6636-36283 GCA_002091835.1 Anopheles maculatus | reverse complement strand
AAAAGTGACTGTTATTGTAAATATTTCGAGGAATTTGATTACCAAATTGATTTTGCATGCCTAATCGTTTGTTCACTGCTTTTATTTTATCAGGGTTACAAAGTATATTATACGACAAACCCAAACCAGCCCGAAGCATCGTGGGACTCCCAGATGGAAACCAACGACATGACGACCATTTCAGAGTTGACTCCGCATGCTATCTACACTATTCGGGTACAAGCATTTACCTCAATGGGTGCCGGTCCACTGTCCAACCCAGTACAAGTCAAAGCTCAGCAAGGTAAGTCGTTAAATAAGAGATTATAAAAATCATAAACGATGGTACAATTAAGCATATGCAATTCACACAATTAACTGAGCGAAAATAGTGGATGGATGGAAATGATAAGTCAAATGACCTGTTAAGTCGAAAACCATACCGTAATAACGAGGCAAACATCTGAAACGAGCTAACAGCTTTGACATAGTTAGTGATAAAACGGTTAAATAGAAACAACTTCACGCTCAATTAAGCAGATTGTACTTAATTCTGCTCCTTTCTTCTGCTATCGGTAACTACGAATCCGTCATAATGTCGTCCAGCGAGTAAAACCACCCGAGAAGCTAATTTGATTTCCGTCCAGTGAAGTTTAACTATTTTCTTCAAATTATACACCCCTTTTCCGTCACTACTTCAGTCACAGTCTTATGCCTTCCGTCTGCAATTCCACCAGATGTCACCGGTAACATGAAGCCATTCATCTTCTCAGCATCCAGCGCATGTTTTCGTGAAACAATACGCCGTTTCAAGCATAACTGTCACTGCGACGGCAAGAAAAGCCATCAACTTTCTTTACAGATTCGGTCAAATTAGACATAGCGCGCTGCAACAAAACTCAAGAATCCTCATTTTGCAGCGCCCTTTGACACGAAGAGGCAACTTTTTGCGTCTCGTTCCTTGGTGACGTTTCCTTGGTGTGGCACGATGAGAGTGTCTGCAAGTGTCCTCCAATTCTGAAAGCATAATGACAATCCCACAAAGCCCCCGGTCCATGTAGTGGAATGAACGTTTGCCATTGTTTTCGTCCCGGGGCGGTACAAAAGTTATTTCAATTTAACTTTTCCCTCAAATCAATCCAACACTATCTCTTTCCGTTTCTTGCCTTTTGTTGGAAGGACACCATATCTGTGGAGTTATGGAGAAGTGTGACAAGTATGCTATCATCGCGGAATAAAGAGTACTGTCTGAGATTGACTAATAAACTTAACGGAGA
Organism: Anopheles maculatus; assembly: GCA_002091835.1. Lineage (NCBI taxonomy): Eukaryota > Metazoa > Arthropoda > Insecta > Diptera > Culicidae > Anopheles > Anopheles maculatus. The sequence goes on along the minus strand of KZ061717.1, from coordinate 35,027 downwards.
CAAGTCCGGTTGAAATGCAAAATCAGCAGCACTGTCACTTTGACATCGCAACTGTCCATTTCATGCGGCACTACCGTTCATTGCACATTGCCAACTAATGAGACAAAAGGACAAGAATAATGGTTTTAAGCAGATGGACTTCTATTTCACAATTTTTTTCTACGGAATGAGGATATATGAACAAGTAGTTCCAAATCTTAGCAAGTTCTAATTCAAGCATATGTACTATCTTTTGTTCTAGTAGAATCTTGATAGGCAAAATGTTATTTTTGATTACCCATTTAAACAGGTTAAGTCAAACCAAAAATTGCATATCAACACATTTTCGGGCTTTTGGCACGGACTAAAACACGGTGCAACGTTGAGTCAATTAGCACAGCCCCCGTTTTTTTTTTTAATACATTCAGCGTGATGCATCTAAATGCGTGCTTTAACAGAGCATTGTTACTCAAAACAAAGATGAGGCGAGGATAAAAGGTTTTTGGATTGTCATCGAAACCGGCGATAATCTCAATGTAATTAAATTGTTTCCTATCAAACATTCATACAACATGTTTATGCATATGCAAACTACAACCAAATGTTTTCACTCTTCATTCACACCCAACATCCATTTGGAGACGACCTCGCTACTAGTTTCCGCAGTACACCAACAATCATCGCAATATCGTATCGGTAGAGCGCACCGAGGGTGGCGCCACACTCAATGACACTAGGATGACACCCACAGCACTTACTCCATTTGTTGGTTGGCGTGTTTGCATTTGCGAGTTTTTCCCGCATTTCCTCACACACGAGGAAAACACGAGCGGCGTGGCACAATCAAATTGCAAAGAACTTGTTTTTTAGCAACGTTTAACAACATTCGCTAACCATCTCTTTTACGCTTTTGCTGTTATTTTCAGGCGTTCCCTCGCAACCAAGCAACTTTCGGGCTACCGATGTCGGCGAAACAGCTGTCACCCTGCAATGGTCTCGGCCGACTCACTCGGGCGATAACATCGTACACTACGAGCTGTACTGGAATGACACTTATGCAAACGAGCAGCATCATCAGTATGTATATGTTTCCGCAACCCAAACGCTCCTATGCTTGCGCACTCCCTCCGACGCAAATGCGAAATCCTATCCCGCTGAATAATGCTTCGCGATTTACTGTACTCCGTGATGTCCATGGCTCAGTCGGGATGGGATGTCCTGTTTCCAGCGTAAACTCTATTTCCTTCATTATCTCGCCGCATCGTGGAGTTCTGGTGGTTGGGGTCCGGTCCTCTTCGTTTGGTGGGCAAATCGGAACGAATGCCATTCATAACAATAGCGCACTTGATAACTGTTTAGTGGAGGCACTTGTTTTGTTTGTTGTTATTGTTTGTTGGAGTTCTGGTGGTTGGGGTCCGGTCCTCTTCGTTTGGTGGGCAAATCGGAACGAATGCCATTCATAACAATAGCGCACTTGATAACTGTTTAGTGGAGGCACTTGTTTTGTTTGTTGTTATTGTTTGTGCCCCCCGCCGTCCGCGCTCTTGGGACCCATCCCTCCATTACCACTCCGCCACGTCCAGCCGTGCTTTGCTTTGCTATAGTAGCAAGCTGCAGTAGTTTCCAAAAAATAGTAACAATAACACTGCTCGGCTTCATGGGCCAAATCCACTAGTCCAGTATATTTCCCGAACCGAAAATGGGCCTAGTGACGTTCCCAATGGCATCAGGCGCACTGCGAGACTTTTATGTGCTCGCCTCACACGTATCACGGCCAGGAAGAATACTCCGTCATCTGTCAGTTCTCTATGGGATGCCAAACTAATGTCAACACGACATGTCCGTTCTGTCCTTCCACCACCACCATCACCACCACCACCCTGTTTTATCATATTTTGCCAAAGCAAGCATGGTCCGCCTTTAACCACCCGCTCACTCCTTCCCAGCCACGAAGCTAGCGCATGCTCTGCCACTCAACTTTTGGCTCATCTCGTCTCGTATACCGGAGCACCGTTCGTCATACCAACGGTGCCGGAGGGACATTAGTCGTGGGGTAATTTGAAATTTAAATTATTGAATAATATTGACACCGTGCACTCGATCAACGGGTACTTTGAAGCGGTAAAAATTAGTGAACCTTTCGGCTACTTTCATTTAACCCCCACGGGGTGTAGCTCACCAGCGTTTGCCTGTTAGTTATTGATTTTTATTTTTAAAGCTCCCATTGTTTTCATACTAAAAATAAAACAAACAACGTACAGTTTGATTCTCTCTTGTTTCTGCAACTTTTATGTTCTTTGGCCCGATTGGTAATATTATGTTGCAGTTGTTCATATTTTTGTTTCCTTCACAGTACGGGCAAAAGTTTTATCGCCAAAACAAACCCGTTCGCACGTACCGAGTCTTTAGCATCAAATTGGTTTGGCAATTTTTGTTTTGGAGCTTGAAATTTTTTTTTCTCGTGCTAGTGTTTGGAATGGTATTATTGTACAACCACTGTGTATGTATAATGTTCTAAATAGAACCGATCAAATATGAAACCTACCGCAATGGACGAACAAAACTGTGATTGTTCATCTGAATAAACACAACCTTTGGCGATTCGTCGTGGTAGTTAACACATTTCCCCGTTGTTCAGCGACCGAACGCGAAGAACGAACGGAATATTGTCACGCTTGCCAGGATATATTATTTATTAATTGTAATGAACACGTTCCGTTTCCGGCGCGCCGAAACAATTACAGGGCCCATCCATTATCGCCAAATTATGATGTTTATGATAATGTAACTAGCCGTGTTGCTCAAAACCGCACCAGCCGCGGCGCAAACGCTTCGGCTCGAAATGGCAGAAACTGAAATGTTTAACGCAGAAAAGTTTCCGTTGAAAATGTCATAACATACGAAATTTACTACCGTGTTCGTGGTTTTCATCAAAATTCCAGCGCGTCACCTACAAATTTAGCCTTCCCAAGCGCAACATTGCCTGATTGCTAGCCCCGTCTGTAGGCATGTTGTGGCAAAAGCTACCACCAAATTGAAGAGTTCATAAAACCAATCGCGGCCGAAAAGTTTCTCGTTCTCAACCGTAAGCTATTCCGTGCGAGCATACCTGGTTCGTGTAACCGGTGAAACCTTTGATAAATTCCCAACATCCAATCTTTCATGGTGTCCTGCTTCATCCGCTCGCCCCTCTTTCCACCAATGAGCTCACATCGTCAAGCCGGGTTCGCAATCAAGTACCAACAAAAAAATATATTTCGAAGCTACATGATAGAGCTAGCTTGGTCATTTTCTTTTTGTTTTTTTTGTGTTATTTTTTGTTTTATTTTATGGTTGTTACGATACTCTGGTGCTGGGTGCGACATTCTCGAGTGCGTAACCCTTTCCACCGGGTAGAGCTGGCCGGTATGAAAAAAGGGCAGTGTTTTATGAAAATGATTTTCATCCCACTCACGCGACTCGCCATCCATTTTCCATCAGCAGCAGACCATACGGTACTCGGGTCTTGCGTCCAGCCTGTGCTTGTTCCATTTCCCGTCGTTTCCCATGCGCGTTATCCGCCAAATAATTCCTCCGATACGCAAAAGCCGGCAGGTGAAACAAAATTTATTAATATTAATCACAAATTAAAATTCTTCCCCGTGCGTCCATCCGCGTACACACTACTACTGCCTGGTGCTGCGAGCAGACGAATTCCAAACACCGAGACCTACACGCTGAGCAGCTTGTATCCGGACACACTGTACTACTTCTGGCTGTCGGCACGATCCCAACGGGGCGAGGGTGCCACCACGCCTCCGATTCCAGTACGAACCAAACAGTACGGTAAGTAAACCCTTTTCTTACCTTGCCAGCCATATCTTTCTCGTACATACCCCGGATCGATGTTCCCCCTCGATCGAATACTCTAGATCTAACGACGTCGGCTAGATCTAATTTGATCTCAGTGCCTAATTGGGGTTTCAAATGAAAGTCAACTTTACTGCGTTTAGGATGGAGCCTTCCTTCGCTATGCATCCCATCCACAGCCAATCCGTTCCGACGCTGTGTTCCGATCAAAAAGTTTTTTTTATGGATTTTTTATGTGTTGTAGACTAAGGACAGTCATGGATCGGCGTGGAAAGTGCGTGTGCAAGATTAAAGCGAAAGAAACAAGCTAAAGGCTCCGATAGAGAGGTTTGGGCGAGGGGGGGTTGAAAGGAGCTTTCTTGATCTACTGTTTAATGTGCCCTGGCAATGGAAACATGCGGGAATCAATATTCTTAGCCAGGGGAGGTAGATTTTCAGGATTCGCTCATTTCGATAGTACGATTGCCCAAGAAAGGTTCGGCATAAATCCGTTGTGAAATGAGACGAGATGAAAGGAGGGGGAGGGTGGGGAGTACTGGGACACTCAGGAGCGTTAAAAGGATGCTAAAGGAAACATCAACAATGTTTCAGACGAGAAAAGAACGCTTCCCTTCTAGGGTGGTATCTACTGCCCGCTGCAAGACTTCCTTCCGCCTTCGGCTATCGCTGGAAAGGAGGAGTATGAAGGGGCACAAAAAAGGGATCTCACTGCCTGCTTCCTGCTGGATATTTTCCGCTGTGCCTGTTGCCTATCGATACAAGCTTTTCTTTCGGATGTTTGATTTTATTTTATTTTAATTTTCTGCCTAACCGATGCAGAAATCTCTCTTTGTGGACTCATCTGGAGGGCTTTGCGTGTCCGTGCGTGTTCGGCTGTGTTCCGGTACTTTTTTTTCGTTTTTTGCTTTAATTTTTGGCACAAAAATCTTGGGCAAATAATTCGTACTGAGCGTTCCTCTTCTTGAATGTTGGTGTTCAGTATAAGACGCCCTCGTTTGCTTAGAAGCTTTGTATTGATTTCGTGTGTTTTTGTTTGTTTTTTTTTTTTGTTTTGTTGAATTTAGTCTGCTCCTTTGAAACAAAGAATAGATGGCATAGCCTTATCCCTTTAGCTTTTTCTTGCTGTATTTATTTACGCAATTCTGCGCTTGGCATTCGTGTACTATTGTACTTTTGGAAATTTAATTAAAAAAGGGAAAGATATTTTCATAAACTACCGAACCCTTTTTGTGTGCCAGTTTTCCGGTTCGGTGAAGCAAAGACGATCATTAAACGAGGAGCGAAAGCAGCGTAGATGATGTTCAACATAAATAAGCTTTCGATTCAGTGCCAGGGTTATGTCCACAAATTACCTTACCATAGCCTTACCATGATCGTAATCACGCTATGAATGGAACAATTTTTTTTTTGCACCTTAGCTGATCGTGGTTTTCTTTCTATGCTTTTTTGTTGTTGAAAAATCATTCATTTTTTGTTCGACTACATTTTGAACAATATTTTGCAATATGAAAAAAAAAATCATTACTCGGGGAAAAAATAAAACAGCCAAACACCCACGCATCCGCAAGGTCCGTAACAATGTCGAAAGAAATTAAGTACATCCAGCGCAGCAGTGAAACCAACCGCCCTGACAGCAAAGATCATTCAGGTAAGGATCGTCTGTCAGGTGCGTCCTTCCAAACGGAAACCCGGAGGAAGCAAAACGAATCCCACGATAGCTAACGGCACGACAGTTTTCGAAAGGCCAGTGTCGTTAGTTATGTGTTGGCATTAAGCGAAAACGGTAAACCGGAAGCAAAAAGGGTCGAAAGGCAATCGTTAATTAACCGCCGTGCAACAAAAAAAAGCAAAAAGTAAAAGGATTAACAGTTTTCTCACTCCATCAGCAAATGCTCGCTCTGTTTCACTTTCTTGCTCAGCTGCGTCCGTTTGCTTGCGGTCGCGTCCCTTTCCTCGTATTTCTCATGCATTTCTGTTTTGTCTCGACTTTTGTATTTGGTATACTTCCTTTTTTTACCATCTTTTAGTTTCCACTTCATTCATCCCATCTTCTGGATTTTATTATCACATATTTACCACCCACATTATTACTCTTCGTTGAGCGCTCTGCGTAACTGCACATCGATAGTGTTCGTGTTTTAATACGTACATACATATATATATTTATATTTATATATTTATACTATACATATATACCTTGACAGTAGTACCATTCCGTTTCTTTTTTCTCCCGTTTTGCATAACTCTTTGCCTCAAGCCACGAGTAGTAAGGTTTGTTATTTTTTGTTTTGTTTCTGTTTGTTTTGTTTTGTTCGTCTGTGCCATTCTTTATGCACTGTTTTGCGTACTTCGCTTGCCCTTGTGTAAAAGAACGAGTTAAAATGTCCATCCATTCTTTGCTCCCTTCGAGCTTCAACCACACTTTTTTGTCTTTATTCCATTCAGTATCCCATCCCTCGAGCGATGGATTTAATTAAATACAGGCAATCAAATTTTATGAATCATTTGACCATTTTTTTATCGGCTGCGTTTGTTATTTTCTTTAATGAAATTGATTCATGTTTTATTTAAAACGATGTTTTCCTCTCATAAAGTATGCTGTTGGGTTTGTTTTTACTTTCTGCTTACTGTTTGACGTTTATCCATTTTCGTTCGTCATTTCTTAAAACTGAGGCGTTTAAATTCATGCAACAACAAGATATTGATTGTGCACAGTACTTCTCAAAACGCTGTGTATGTTTGTTTCTCAAACCAAAGGCTGTAAACACATTTTTAGTAAATTACATATTTTTTTGCTTGTATTTCATAAAATAGTTCCTGAAAGCAATCATATAACAGTTAGAACTACAAATGTTAATTTTAATGTAGAATCAATATTAGTTATGTGTTGTATAATTTAAAAAGCAACATCACACGCTTGCGCTCGCAACATTGTTTTGTTAAACTCCCCAAACATTCTTGAACTGCAGTTTAAACGATGACGTTTCTGATCATTCAAAAACGAGTCATTTTGTTTTTGAGCATGTATCACACATCAAAGTCCACGCATGAGTGGAGCTGAAAAGAATAAATCGTAAATGTGATCGTTCGACTCTCATTACGCTGGGAGCAGCATTCAGCATCGCAATGTCTAACATGTGCATGCCATTAAATGCGCTTTTGACTGAAACCACATATGCGTTGAAACATTTGGTTTTTGTTCTTATGGAAACATAATTGTACTGCGAAAGGCCTTGCATATACTAGCCAACATTACTGTCCACTGCATGGATCACTTAAACATCGTGTCGGTGTGAATACGCTGGGCACAACGATTATCTTTTCATTGTAGTTTGAATTGCGCATTTGCTGAGCACATCTGCCTTGTGATGAATGTTGTTTATTGGCTTTTGTTGTTGTTTTTTTGTTTTTGTTCATATTCAATTGCCTTTTCTTTTTTCCCATTTTCATACTGTTCTTGCGTTTATCATCCCACTCCTTGCACCTTCCACGTCCGATTCGAAGCCTTCCACCATACGTATATGTTTATGCTCCTTATTTTGCATACCGCGTTGGTGCTATTAATATTTCACCATTCAATGGTCGGTTTTAATTAGTTTTGTTTTTCGTTCATTATACCTTTTACTCTTTCTGTTCCAATTTTGCCGTCTTACAATTCATTTCATTATTCATTTTTTCATCATCGGTGGAAGCTGCAGTTGTGTGCCTTCCCTGCCCGGTTTCGTACCTTATTAAAGTTGCTGGTTTGTAGTTTAAATCTCTTTTGCACTGTTCATTTACAAATAAATTGGTTGGCATTTCACAATGTTCAAGATTTTTCATTAAATTATACATCATAAGTTTTTAGCAATGAGCTTTTATTTGCAGATGGTAGTTTTGCTATGATTGTACTGCTTTATTTCGTAAACTGCAATTCAGTAAATGCACGTAGAAACCTCACAAGGGTGGGATTGTTTTAAGAATTAGTATGCAAACACGATCGAATTAGTACAACGAGTTAGTGTCCCGCATTTCAATCGCTTACCGTATTTTGTCAGTATTCATTAGCTTGCTTTGCACCACGAAGAAAAACATGACATTCGACACCAATACATTTTGTATGAGTTTTCACAGAATGTTCCATCTCGATTAGTTTCGTTCTGCATAATTGTTTTGGTTCGAGTCTTCCTTGTCGTTTATTCTATATAATTGTTCTGCACCAAATGAGCACTTTGTTTCGAATTCTTTTCTGTTTCAAGAGCACCATTTCAATGTGTATGATACCAAATTTCCTCTTTACTTTAAACTGCACATTTTCCACTACTAACTGTCCGGATATGACACGCATACCAAATCAAATTAGTGCACTAGCGGCTTTAAGCACTCTGTACTTCTCAGCAAAAGGGACAACCATATATGATTGAATGCAAAAGAAAATCTTACAAAACGATGCACCGTTGTAATGACTTTGTTTGTTTCCATTTGTTTGTGTAATATTATTTCGATCGTTTGCATTACCATTATGTGCAAGTGCGTAACTTATATACTCCATTAGTTTTATTATTAAATGGTATTATTTATTTTATTATTATTTATTTATTATTCCAATATGACGGCTGAAAGCCGTATTATTAAATGGTATTATTATATTTAAAATATTTACTGTTTTACATGAGAAGAACTCATGAAGCGTTCACAACAGTTTTCACTATGGTGTTCTACCAATAGTGAACTATCTCGAGCTACTAGCTACTTATGAACATTCATGTTTCTTCCAAATTATGGTTGATTTTATTACGTTAAGTAAAGTATGATTGCTAATAAGTTGATTCATTTTTATTTATTTTCATTGTTCTCCTTTTTTTGTCTTATCGGTTTCCCAATTATCGCTATGATTTTGCGTTATACTGCACCACCAATAATGCCTGACCATTGACCAACTCGTAGTACCCGGTGCACCGCCCCGTAATGTAACTGTCGAAGCCACAAGTCCAACCACTATCAACGTGTCATGGCTGCCACCACCGGTCGAACGATCGAATGGGGCCATAGTTTATTATAAGGTGTTCTTCGTCGAAGTGGGGCGATCGGATAGCGAGGCTACGGTAACCACCCTCAACTCGACTAGCATCGTCCTGGACGAGCTAAAGCGTTGGACAGAGTACAAGATTTGGGTCCTCGCTGGTACCTCCGTTGGGGACGGACCCCGATCGTACCCGTACACGGTTCGCACTCATGAAGACGGTATGTATTGCACCATATGCTAGATAATTTCGTTCATCTCAGACACCTGATTTATGTTCACAATGCTAAAACAACAACAACAACAACAACAAACCACGTCTACAGATGTGATTAACACAGCTAATTACACAATAACATGAGATTACACATTCTATGCACACAAACATGCTACAGTAACAAACACGTTAAATATAAATTAACATACTAAAATCTCTTTCCATCGAATACTTACTACTTTTTTGTATTTTGAGGGGTAAAGCATTAATACCTGTTTGATACCATCTGTTTTAAAATAACAAACCACATTTTTTAACTGCAGCGAGGATTTTTACCAAATTTTTGAATTTTGCATAACGATAACGTTTTTTTTTTTTCATAAGCTGCTACGCGAGGACTAAAATCAAATGTTGGCTAAACGCTGCCCTTCTTCACAGTGCAAAACAATACACAAATCTTAGATTTTTGCAGCATCTCGGATTATAAGACAGTATTTCCTGGTGCAATGCTAGAACAATTGATGCATTTTTAGGTTAAGGCATGATTTTTGCATGGAAGCAAATACAAAATGCGTACTTGTATGAATCATAAAGCGTTAGAAACAAAAACGTCGATCATAACCGTTTCCGTACGCGGAACTGACTATATAGCAAAGGAAGGATAAATGAAGTTAATGAACCAACGAATGCCAGACCATGGCCATCCTAGGTTGCTGAGGCAGAAAAAAACAGACAATTTGTTTGGCTATTCTCAAGCGTTATAAAACATTTACAATAGATTCATACCATTATGCAAATGTGTTTGCTTCCATAGTTTTGAACAAATGAGCAGAGAATTAAAACTATTCCCCAATATTTTTGTTGTCGCATTTGTATGTTTTAATTCTCTGTAATTTTTTAAATGGAATATAGTTTTTGAATGTAAAATCAGCTAAAAGCAAACAAGCGTACTCATACGAATGCTAGTAACATGTGTTATGAAGAAACATTACACGAACAACGTTTACAATTAGTATAACCATTCCTTCGGCCTTCAACTTAGTAAAAATTGAAACAAGAACCCTCAAGACCGAAGTTTCAAACATAGCGAAAGTAAAGAGTCTTTTTGTGGCAGTTGCGATGAAAATCATGATTCCTTGAACGTAAACCCCACGGCAAGGTTTGATGTTGGGTTGGATGCAACAGAAATCCCTTTTAATCGTCCAGAAAAGGTTACCGGTCGCTGTTTTGGGGCGACCACCACAAATCTCGCTCGCTCTTTCTCTCTCTCGCACTCTCTCAGTAATATCTCTAGTACAGTAGGTTAATTTAAGAAACCTAATTTTCGTATGGCTTAACTTTTCAATTTCCCCTCCTACCCTGCCGCCCACTCATTTTCATCCGATGGACAATGAAGGGACGGTGTGGGTGGTGGTTGGTTGCCGGAGGAATCCAGATGCCTCAAAGCGGACGGCCTGGATATGGTGGAAGCTTCTGAATTAGCAGACGAGTTTCTGTTTCAAAATTTGTTTTAAAGTTTAATGACTCCTGTGGGAGCCGTTAAAAACGCTGGAGTAATTCCATGACACTCTTACCTGCACGCTTCGTTTGACGAGGACTGACTTTTTGATTCACTGCCCAGGTGAAGTGAAATATTCCTCCTTTTTTTTTGCGTTGTTTCACTCTGCGTCCTTCAAAAACTTGCTCCATGACACCTGCTCGCGCACCATCCACACGCCAAACATTTGGTCGTTTGAAAAAGTTGCAAAACTCGGCTGTAAACATGCGCCTACCGAAGAGAGAAGAAATAATCATGTGCAAATAAACGTGGCACAGCGACAAACTCAATCTCTGTCTGTTTCTCACGTGTCCTTTCCTTTTTCCGCTACGTCGTTACCGTGCAAAGAGCGTACCGACGCGCGGATCCCGAAACCCTCACACACACACATACACACCGTTTGGCACCTCGCGCACCACCACGCTCTCGTGGACAATTCTTTGGCTGAGCAATCTTTCCCGAAAAACTGCTGATGCCTGTTGAACGCCGTTTTGACTTCAAATAGGTCCCTGGCGAGAAAATTAATTTGTTTCTGTAACCGTTTCAATGAATACATTAAAAACCCGTCTCCGTTCAACCGTTTCATTTTCGGTGCGCGCCTGTTTTCGCACCGGTGACGTTGGGTTTCGCGTTACCGAGGATCCTTTGCATACGGCGTTTCGCCGGTGGTGCCGTTGGGTTTCCTGAAATGGATGGGTATAAGAAGAAAATATCATCCGAAAATAAAAGCGGAAAGCTGCACCGGCGCGCCGAAAGTTCAAACAGTGAAATTAATAAAAATTAATCACATTAATAAACATTTACCTTTCGCATACCAAATGTGAACGGTAAATTCATTCCCTTTTTTTGTGGGACCAAAGTGGCTTCTAAACCTGTCATAAAATCCCAATCCCAGGCGTAAGGTTCGGTTAAATAATTGATCTTGAGGGTTCTTTTTTCCGTCACTATTTTTGAGATACATTTGCTGTCAATCAATCAACGTTGTTTCTTTTAAAGGTGTAATGTGTAAGGCCTACGCTCGAGCATTTTTAAAGCAAGCATTTAAAATATGCTTTGTAGACCATTGCAGAACCGTGAAGCACGGAATAGCACACAGGAATCGAACCCAAACTCTATCGAAATATCGAATTCTATCAAAGTGTGTATGTATGAGTATGCTTAAAGCTTTATAAACATGTTAAATGCGTTCAAAAACTATGTTCCAAATTTCTTAGCATTAAGATACCTACCCGTCCTACCCGCGGAAGAGGAATATGGCGTCCAATATTGAATACGTCGTTTGATATGGTTGTCGTTAAAACGCAAGTCAATGTCACTTTCCATTTCCGGATGCTGTCTAAATTCGGTAACTGTTTCGTTATGCGAACAAGAAATATAAAACAATCAGACTAATTGATACTATTCTCTATTTCTTGCACATTTCGACAATAATCTTTTATCGAATGCAAATGTTGCGCTCATGTCAAACGTCGAACTTTTTGCTTAACTCACACGCATCAAAGAAACGGTAATTTTTCTCTTTCCTTTATTACGGCTATTGGTTCATTTGCGTGCAGGCTATGTGCAGTATTAAAACTTCCATCTAATGTTAATTTAAGAACCTGCACCTACTTCTTGTATCTGTGTGTGTGTGTGTAATTGTGTACATATGTGTTACTTTTACTGTTCGTGTGTTTTGAACTATCTTGGTCCTTTCAATAATTGTGCACACACGTTTTATTACGCACCAATTAAATTTCGTTTCAAAGCACTCTTGTTCGCACCGTATTTTAGATTTCATTCTAATATTCATATCTCTGCAAGCCACTCTGGACGAATTTTTTGCTCTTATGCGTTAGCTCAATGTCAATACCACGCACCGTAATGTTCTTCAGCGCACCCGTTCTGTTTTTGTTTACGTTTTTCGATACCATGTCAATCACGATCAATAGCAACGGAATCAATTGATGTATTGTTACGTATATTCTTCTTTAACTACGTATTCTCATCGCACTGTCCACCGCCAAATAGCTGCCGTAAGCTGTATCCAAACGCACCGCCAACAAATCAACTAGAACTAAATGTATACTAAGCAACAAACGGACAACAATTATATAACAATACAATCGTTTTTGGTTTGTTCCCACCACAACTGCATGCCAAGTTTTTGACGGATTGTTTTGGGTTGTGTTTTGCACTGATTTTTACCGCACCAAACATTTTGTGTTACCACTTTAATTGATTGATTTTTGTCGTGCAGTGTAAAGCAAGTTTTGTTGTCTTTTTTGGAATTACTTTTAGTTATTGGTTTACTGCAAATTTGCTACGAAACGTTTTGCCTCAAGCAACAAACCAAGTTTGCCATAGAATTTTGTTTTTTGTTGTACTATCAAACGATTAACAGAGCAAAACGAATTCATTTACTGCCACCTATATTAAGATTGTGATCACTTACTGCACCGAACTGCACTCGAAATAACTGGTATTCACTATGCACACGTGAAAGCGCACCAATTTTTGTATGAACGCACTTTTCACTCAATTTTTGTCGTTGTATTTTCTGCACAATTCTACTGTTTTTTGTCACGAAAATAGTAATAAAAAAAAACACTCGCACATTCGCTCACCGTCCACCCAAGCACACTCATACAAGCACACTGTTTGTTTTCTTTTTATGTTGAACTATTTTGATAATCGTAATTTTCATTTCAATTGCACATATTTACTGCCGTTTTATGTTCTCCTGCAACTTATTTCATGATTATTATGTATATTGTTCCTGAAAATTACACTAACGGCTTTAAGCGATACCTTTTGAAACGCAACACTTCTTTTAAAGGCAATCAAAATGCAAGACGCTTTTGTGCGTGTGCATTTTGTTTTTCGAATGAAATGTTCTCATATTACTGGTGAAAAATATTGAAAGGGATAAGTGTTAGTTTCCGATACGGGTAGACAAATTGAGTTAGTCAATTTTCTTTTCTTAACTCTACCATTCCTTCCTGTAACAACGATGGCTAATTTAAATTTTATACGTTATATCTACAATCGACTATTTTTGATTGTTGACAAATTCGAACACCACGCTCATAATGGTTGTCTGTTTTTGAACCTTTTTTCTTCCCATTTCGTGTGCTATGCATTTTCTAGTTTTCTAATGATAGACTTATCACCATAATGTGCTGTCTACGTGAATGTACACCTCCTAGTTTCATTTGTTCTAGTACGTTTTATTAATATTCATTTCTAGATATTTGAATTTTGCCGTGCATTTGTATTTTTTCATGCACAAGATTTTTCGTTCCGTAGAAATTTCATCATAATTTTTGAACCCATAACGAGTCGAGTTGAAGTTTTTTTTCTTTTTTACAATCATATTGTGTTCGTATTTTTGTGTCTCAACACTTATTTTCTCCACCCCAGATTTCTTGTCTTATGGTTGTCGAAAACTTCGTTTTGGGATTTTTGGAACTACAGCTAAAAGTTTACGATTCTGTAAAGTTGATTTTTCACACATTCACGCTCTCTCAGTGATGTTAAACAATTTAATTTTTATTCAGCAATTTGATTTAATCGATTGTTTGTTTATACAACATTTTGTCTTTTGAATTGTTTCACAATTTATTCAACGAAAATTTATCATTTTACATTCTAGGGGTAATGTTAACTGCGGTGGAATGTACTTAATGTTTAACCATAATGTCTGACATAATGTTGGAAGGTTTCACATCCTTACTAAAAAAAATACAACTATCTTAAAAATGTGGGACAATTTGTCATATACACTTAGGGTTGTTCGATTGCTATATGAAATGATGTAATTGATTGCGCTGCGGATCAACTATCTGAGGACATATGTCAGTGTCTGTTACATTTCGACCAGAGTGTGTTATGAAGATGTGTGCAACCCTAGTGACACAAGAAGCTAATTCAGCTTGAAAGTGGCCACAACAAACCAGATGCCCTTAGAAACTATCACCGTACACATCTACTGGCCTGGAGACACAAAAACACGAAACCCAAAAGCCATAAAACGTAATTAATCAAAAGTGATTAATACACACTCAACGCACTCACGTCGTTCATTTTGCCGCCAATCCGATGTAGCAGCTCCGGTGAAAGATATTATCTCGACGAGCACACATCGGTCAGGAAGCCGAAGCTCTCCTGCGCCTTAATCTCACATCCCGGGCACCGGACACTTTATTGCCTACATATCCCATCCGAAAGCCGTTGCGTGCGGAGACCGAAGACGAAGATATTTATCGTCCCGTACACCTGGCTGTAACCGTTTATTCTAAAATCCCCAAAATCTACAACCCCACAAACCGGCAAGGCTATCGAGGCGGCAATGATGTTGATATTGGAGTGCGATTGCGTACATGTTGGTCAGCTCTCGGTGGCTCCGGTCGCTCAAAATTACCGGAAGAAACTAGCTGAGGTGTCTGTACCTGATCCCTGGATTCGCCGTCCGTATAAATTAAGTGGATTACGGAAGATGGAATCATACCCATTTAGTTAATGAAGTTGAGAGTTTGTGACCCTTCCCGCCAGGCGTCTACCAACCAGCGTGAGGGTAGGGATGCTATAAGCACGATAATAAATTGGGCATCAGTAGTTGAGCACTTTATACACTTGAAAGCTATTGACCAACAACCGGTCAATGCTCTGCTCCCATGTGTGCGATTACTGTTATCCTTTAACGGATTGATATGAATGCACCGTATTTCCACTCGATGCCACATCAAATTCGAACAGATTTTCGTTTGCTCACAGCTCAATTTTACCACCGCCGAAGCACACAACCTTCAAGGCTTTAGAAACGAGAACTTTCACCAATGCACCAATAATATCAACTTATTAGATGATCCATGTCATAAAAAAAACATTTTACGTGCTGCTTTGAAGATTTAACAGTTGGGAAAACTTTGATACAATTCTTATCGCAGTTTTATATACAATTTGAAAATCGAATTATTATTCCATTAATGGCCACGTTTTTGTGTCAAAACGACATATGTCTGTCAAACGACAACGACATTGTATATTTCCTCAAACTATACATAAAATTTAATCCATACTAAAACGATCATGATTTAAAAATACTACTTGTTAAACTATGTAACATTTTCAATGCGCTAAGGTAAGTCACTATTACTTCGATGGAATCTGTCAACCGTAAATGATATTTATAAACAAAAACATTCATAAGTAAACTGTGCATCTTTAGTCGTTGAAAGCAATGTAACAACCCAGGCTGCAAATGTCACATGAAAAGGCGCCTTTTCGCTGTCCGTCGGGCCGCCCGAAGGGCTACGGAAAGGCGACTTTATAACGATAGTTTAGGCGCACTTTGACAGCTAACGAAAATCAAGGGAAATATAGAAAAGCTTATTTACCTTGGTTTTTCGACCTAGGGCAAAAAAAACATAGTAACCTTCTCTCGCTCTTCTTCTCCTTATTGGTATTTCTCAACTATGCTCTGCTTGCTGCTTTCCTCTCATCTCATCTTGGCTCTCTTCTTCTCGCTTTCTGTTGCTTTGTGCTCGCAGATCTTTTTCTCATTATGGCTCCTTTGGTGTTCCATATAAGCGTTGAACTCTATTCCTCCGTATTCGCTAGGTATGCATTTGTGTTAACTGCTACGCGGTCCAATAACAACCGATGCCTTTATTGACGCAATATGAACGTTCTCCCCGATAGACGCATAATGAAAGAGTAAATGTATGAACATAGCGTAATTGTTTTTTTATTCTTGAAGAACGGCCAGCCCTATAAAGGTACAAAAGGTCGAAGAAAGTGTTCGATGCTTGCTGGTTTTGATGATTCTCGCTGCCGCTTTCTTGGATGGATGTGGTGGACAGTGGCGGATTGAGCCCATATGGGGCCCTAGGCGGCAAGAACGTTGGGGCCTCATGCCATTTCGATGTTTGTCTCGCGACGGGGGGGGAGGGGGGTTGTGCTGACACCTTGTTGTTGTTTGGTGAAGGGGCCCCTGGCGTACAAACGGGGCCCCCAGTAAAGAGTACCCGATGCAACGTCATTTGTAATTAGGAGGCTTACTCCCCTTACTCAGTTTTTTATGCTTCTTGCAAAGAACGTGGGGGGGGGGGGGTTTGCTAGGGCTTTCGTTTTCGATGCCCCCCAAAATGACGGGGCCCTAGGCGGCCGCCTACTCCGCCCACCGTTTGATCCGTCCACTACCAGTGGCGGTAGTGGAAAGTATTCTGCACTTACGCACGCGTTCGGGTTCGGTTAGCCCTCTTCGTAATGTTCGTCAACTTCTTGTTCTTCATCCGAATTTCCAATGAGATTTTCGATTTCCTGTTCTTCACAAACACTCCTGGTTGACTTCCTGAAATTGAGAAATGATTACTTTAAAAGAAGGTTTACAACTTCATTGCTTTCACTTACCATTCGCATTTCCTCGTGCTAAAAGCTCCTCATCCCGTTCTGCTTTCATGAGCCGATCACGATTACGATACAGATTAGAATTGTATCGAATCCGCTACGCAAATTACTTCTCCATGATGTTTTCACTTCAAAACATGGCCAAATCGCTTCAAATATCACTGAACTCACTCTTGCATTCGACTTCGTTGCTGCTGTGGCGATTCTGATCAAAGCACACATTGATTATGACTGCAAGAAAAACAACAACAACGCTAGCCAAAATACCAACATCAACAATATCAATGCTCACGATTTTTTGTTCATAATGTGAAATTCACGAAAAACCATCTGAAAATGATGGCAACTTGCGTGTTAAATTTAGAGGTGTGCATTTAATGTACTTTCTTGCATATTTCCTGCTACATAATTAGAAAAAATGCGTAAAAAGCACTTAAACTCTTTAACCTGGAAGCATAAATAGACAGAGTTAGCCCGTTCGGCTGTCGTTTGCAGCCTGGGAACAAAGTATCTCTTTTACTAAAATCTCTATCAGTGAAGCTGCGAAGAGAAGCAAAAGGGTATGATCATAGAAACATTGGAAGGAAGCACACAAACTGTAATTAAAATCTAGTGCCTTTACTACAATAGTCAATCGCCGGTTAAATTAAAACGTTACCAAACCCTTCTCTTTTGAGCTTTCTCATGTTATCCAGCACCTATTGGACGACCTGTACAGCAGCATAAACAAGAGCTAATGGAAAACTTTGTCGGTGAAGAAAAGATTTTTAAATCTAGGACGAAAAAAACGGCTATTGCGCGATGCTTTTGGTTTTTTACTGATATGTTCACAAGGTTCATAAGGTTCACAAGATTCACAGGGATTGTCTCGGGCTTCTGACGATAAAAGTGAAGACAAAACAATGACTATCAGATTTCCATCCAAATTTTAACGCTCTTGTTATTTACCTGGCATGGAATGTGACCATTTTTTGTCAATTCATCACGTAGCATGAGATGAAAAGAAAATTTTAACACAAAGTGTAAATTACAAACTAAGCACAAGTTTTTACAAATGGTGAGTTTCTCAAATTGCGTTACTCATGAAGGGCAGTTTGGTATTTTATATCAATTTAACTTTTAGTGCTATACAAATTAGTCTCACAATGACATGCAGTTTCAACTTTATATGTTTGTTGTGTTTTTTGAATCTTTTTTGTATTTGAACAAAAATTACTGCTTAAAACAATCTCATCACACATATTTTTACTACATATTTAAAGTATCTCTTTTACTAAAATCTCTATCAGTGAAGCTGCGAAGAGAAGCAAAAGGGTATGATCATAGAAACAACATTGGAAGGAAGCACACAAACTGTAATTAAAATCTAGTGCCTTTACTACAATAGTCAATCGCCGGTTAAATTAAAACGTTACCAAACCCTTCTCTTTTGAGCTTTCTCATGTTATCCAGCACCTATTGGACGACCTGTACAGCAGCATAAACAAGAGCTAATGGAAAACTTTGTCGGTGAAGAAAAGATTTTTAAATCTAGGACGAAAAAAACGGCTATTGCGCGATGCTTTTGGTTTTTTACTGATATGTTCACAAGGTTCATAAGGTTCACAAGATTCACAGGGATTGTCTCGGGCTTCTGACGATAAAAGTGAAGACAAAACAATGACTATCAGGTTTCCATCCAAATTTTAACGCTCTTGTTATTTACCTGGCATGGAATGTGACCATTTTTTGTCAATTCATCACGTAGCATGAGATGAAAAGAAAATTTTAACACAAAGTGTAAATTACAAACTAAGCACAAGTTTTTACAAATGGTGAGTTTCTCAAATTGCGTTACTCATGAAGGGCAGTTTGGTATTTTATATCAATTTAACTTTTAGTGCTATACAAATTAGTCTCACAATGACATGCAGTTTCAACTTTATATGTTTGTTGTGTTTTTTTAATCTTATTTGTATTTGAACAAAAATTACTGCCTAAAACAATCTCATCACACATATTTTTACTACATATTTCAACACATCCTACAAATTACCACATTATAATATTGATAACGTAGAGTTTGCATCTGGAAGTGAAACATCTTCACAGTTAGACTCTAATCAGTTTCCAAATCAAAGCTTTCGGTATTCTGAGCGGAATGTTTAGCATAGGGATATGATCATTGTCCCACAAATTAAACAGTACCAGTGCAGAAAAAAATGTTCAGGAAATGGGACCAACATAATGGTAACCAAATTGACAAAGGTTGCACGAGTGCATTCATTTCAATTATACGGTGTGCAAAGCAGAAGTGCAAACAATTTTAAAAGCGTTTAGACGTTAATTATTTATTTTTTTGTTTATTTCTTATCACTTCAAACATGTTTCCTCGTTTCCTAATGTATTCCTAATTTCAACATTGTCTTTATTTGACAAAATCAACTTGAACTTACGCCAAACAGGCTATGAAACTCAATGAATGGATGTATAAGTGCCTCTAACTAGACAAAAGTTAGCAGTCGAATGCACTGAGCAATGATTCCGCCGGAGTGGTCACATAAAAATGACCTCGTGTTAGTATAGATTTGCATAAATCTATAATATCTGCACAATATTGCTACAGGCATTACCCATTCCATTGGGTTTGATAGCCGCGGCAGACATGTTGCGTACATTACATTTGTTTACAGCAATAATATTGTTCATTTTGTGCCTCATCGATATGATTCACAGCGTTACAAATGTTGCTTACCAGTTCTCCCGATGTGGACTGTCATGTTGTTAACTATTTTTCCAAACATTGTATCAAAATGCACACGTACAAATACACATTATTTCTGTGTTTCTGCATAAGAATTGCACATCGTTTTCTGTTACTTAAGCAAGCTTAAAACGGCATTAATCTGCAGGTTTTCCTCTGTCTGTGCTTTCTTTACTTTTCATTTTCATTTCATTGAACGCTGATAAACCCGGAACTGCTGTTACCAACGAACGAACGTATGAACAAACGAATATTCGCTTACATCGTTGATACACCTGATTGAAAACTAACAAACACCCGTCGCTCACTGCTGCGCCGATAACAAAACAAATACTTGGCCGATAATTACATTTTTCATCCGTTGCCTCCCGTCCGGATGATGGCAAAAACCATCCATCGCGTTGCCCGTTGCATTGCGCTGCTGTACGACCACCGTTGTGGAAACCCGGAAAACCCAACCGATCGATCGATCGATCGTGTCACCCATGCTGCTGGTCACCTACCAATCACTGCAAATATCTCTCTCGGACCATGTTTATGTCCTGCAAAATGTGTTTCATCGTGCTGATGAAAACAAAAAAAAAATTACAACACCAAAATGTTGCCCGTACCTACCGAACCTACCTACCGAACCTACCTACCGAACGGCGCTCCAAAATCATTCACCAACATTCCATTGCTGCACTTTAATGTTTGCATCTTGATCGCATACCTTGGTGTGGTTAACGTGCACACCACCTGCTCTCGGTATATCACCTCTGCAAACGGATCACCGAATCGATTATGCAAAATTTGGTAAATCTACTGATAAACGCATCCGGCTTCGGCTTCTGGGGTGGTTGGATGTTTGAATAAAAATCACGTAACTCAATTTAAATCTGCTGCACTGCACTGTCGTGGTGCCCTGTTTTTGTTTGCAAAAACTGCTGCCAACTGTTGTGGTTGGCTTTTGTCATCGATTAAATTACGATCGGCTCCTTGGTTTGTGTGTTGCGTATTACAACCTCGCTTAATGCGCAACCACATGTGGGGACGGTTCCAAACTCGGCAAAATAAAATATTGAAAATAACCCAAAAACAAAACAAAATATTGTCCATGCTTATGTGCGTACGCGCACGGTCTACAAAAATTCGGTTTTCCTTCATACACTTTACGCATCGCATCGTATATATTCTGCACCAACTGTAAAAAAATAAATTATGCTCAAAAATGACCCGCTGGGCGTCCGACTACGGCCACCGCGGTTGGTTGATGGGTGTTACACGTGTGGCACGCGGTAATGCAACTGCATCGGGTGACGGGCTGCGATGGTGTTGGTATATTTACGTGTACCGACCATAAATCACGATATCAATTTAAACGACGGGCCAAATCGTATCAAAAGCAGTAGTTAAGAGTGAGTACCATCTGGTTGGTGACGCCTAAATTTATGTGATTTTCACTTTTGGCCTCTTTTACGCGTTTCGTTCGTACCGATGTTCGTTGAAAAGGAAAAACATACTCTGAAATCTGAAACAAACCGCATGCAATACACCTTTCGCTTCGTTTTCCCACACGTGATACACGTGCCACGTCCATTATTTATTATTTGTTTTTTTTTTTTATACCAGCTACAGACGCAAAAGGTGTGTGAAGGAAAGTCTTTTATTTTCGTTTTTGATATCATTATCTTGCCTCTGCAAAATGGGAGCTCCATTTAAGCTGGAGTTGGCTTTACTCTAAAAGCAGCCCGATAAATCAATGCTTTTGTTTATCGCTAATGAAACACTTGTTTTCGCGCATAGGCCTCTTGTTAGATAAAGTTTTTGCTGAAAACCATGATCAAAACTTCAATTTTGCAATCTTTGACGAGCACAAGAAAAACGGGCATACTCATTCATAGAATTATATTGCAGAACCGTTCGTAGTACTGTTGGCATTTTTTACCCATTTTCGTTACACTATGCACAGCTACTGCAACCTATTACAAAATTGGCAAAGGACTAACTTTCTCTTACTCTTGCCAGCTTGTCGCAAGGCAGCTCACTGGTACTGTGGATGCTAGCAAAGCAACAGCAAACACTTTGTTGAAAGCGAATCTACCGAAATACCAAAAATCTCATAGGCACCGGTACAACACACACACTTTCCCCACGCACGACGACGTCAGATTTCCCTTGTACATCTGCCGCAGATTTGGACAAAGACCGCATACAGAAGTAGTCGCTTCCCCTAGCTTCGTTTTGCATTCTTGCAAGTGGGTTGCAGCAAAAGATTTCAATAATGAGGCCTTGTCTAAGTAGTGTTGCAGGAAGCTACCAGCTACCATGGTCCAAGAAGTCGAACCAAAGCACAAAAGATTATCCGCAATGAAGCGCGATTGCGGAGAAAAGCGTTAAACTTAATCCGGTTCCTCCGGCGCTCCGCATAAGCATATCCCCCCTTTTCATCTATTTGCGTCGCGTAGCGTCACACTCACAGGAGCGTATACTTGGTGGGGCTGTGCAATTTTCCGTTTGCCATCAGGGATAGAGCAATGCTCGCGCCCCATCCCACTACCCACTACAAGGTGGATGATTGTTTACTATGAAAATCAGGTCACGCCCTATACAACACACGAAGATTGTGCATCTAGTCTCATCTTACGAACTCGTGCAACGCGCGTGCAGGTCTTGCAGGTCCACACGAAGGTTGATTTCTATGAAAATATTCTCATCCCTGGAGTACGCAACATGGGCAGAAGTGCCTACAGCAAACGTTACATGTAATCTGATCGACTATTGTTCCGCGCGTACAAAGTTTTCACCAACTATCAAGAAATGAGCAACCAAGTTGGAAAAGAATGTTTCCAACTATCATGCATTCCGTTATGTGCTCTCGTAGCAATCAATGTAAAATTCTAATGTAATTACTCTTAAAGCTCTACTAATGCTTCAAACTCATTAAAGCCCTTTCGCATGTTATGCGCTCATCTTGCGTACAGTGAATTTAATTATACCAACTGTGGAATTGCTACCAAATCGATTAAATCATTGTATGCAAGTGTGCGTGTGTGTGTTGGTGTGCGTCGTCGCTTCGCCATTTGCATCTCTAATCAATTACTTAAACACTTCAAATATGCAAATGGCACAAGCAACAATAAATCAAACATAAGTTTGCTCTTTTTTAATTACCATGCGTTACTTCCCTCCCTTGGGATAACTTTCGGTGCATGCG
Source organism: Anopheles maculatus (assembly GCA_002091835.1). Classification (NCBI taxonomy): domain Eukaryota; kingdom Metazoa; phylum Arthropoda; class Insecta; order Diptera; family Culicidae; genus Anopheles; species Anopheles maculatus. Next base: position 12,114 of record KZ061717.1, on the reverse strand, counting down.
TGGTCAACAGCGCCGGCATGGACGATGATGCCGTTGTTATTTTAAATCCACTTCGAAATGCTTAGCAGCGCCGGAGCACACGGTATAGGTTCCCGTTCTGCTGTTCCCCATTTCTCGACGTCGCAGTGAGATGAAAAGCAGTAACAGGCATCTAAATAGCTTCATTAGCTCGGCCCCGTAACCGTAACCGAGAATTGGTTCGTTAGTTTAAAAGGCCCTACGAGGTGATCCACTGTATCACTCTCTTTTGTGTTACGTCCGTTTTTGTTATGCGAACGTTCTCGCCATCGCGTCAGTGCAGCAGCGTTGGGTCGAACACGGCAGAGAAGACTTCTTCCCGAAGGGTACATCACTGTACGGTGCAATGTGTTAAACTGATAATAAAATCATATAATTACTTACAACTAACCATGTCATGCACATTTCGTGCGTGCACGTACGTGCATTCCGCCTGACGGTTGCATAATATCTTCCGAGACGCATGGTCCCGATCAATTCCCCAGCAGCCTATTTCCGTTTGCCGATTATGAATCCCGGCTGCTCCGGAAACCTAACCGGAACGTGATCTTGGGTTGGATTTTATTGCGGTGATATTATAATACCCTCGATGTACCGGTCCCCGGTTTCCAGCCGTGCCCGTTTAGTGCCGGAAAAGAAGTGTACGACGGATCGATCTTGTGCACTTTCGGTGCAGGAAGGAAACACGGGCAAAGCGATTTGTGCGGCAAGAAATACATAATTTCCGAACGACAATCGAATGCGTGGTCAACAGCGCCGGCATGGACGATGATGCCGTTGTTATTTTAAATCCACTTCGAAATGGTTAGCAGCGCCGGAGCACACGGTATAGGTTCCCGTTCTGCTGTTTACCATTTCTCGACGTCGCAGTGAGATGAAAAGCAGTAACAGGCATCTAAATAGCTTCATTAGCTCGGCCCCGTAACCGTAACCGAGAATTGGTTCGTTAGTTTAAAAGGCCCTACGAGGTGATCCACTGTATCACTCTCTTTTGTGTTACGTCCGTTTTTGTTATGCGAACGTTCTCGCCATCGCGTCAGTGCAGCAGCGTTGGGTCGAACACGGCAGAGAAGACTTCTTCCCGAAGGGTACATCACTGTACGGTGCAATGTGTTAAACTGATAATAAAATCATATAATTACTTACAACTAACCATGTCATGCACATTTCGTGCGTGCACGTACGTGCATTCCGCCTGACGGTTGCATAATATCTTCCGAGACGCATGGTCCCGATCAATTCCCCAGCAGCCTATTTCCGTTTGCCGATTATGAATCCCGGCTGCTCCGGAAACCTAACCGGAACGTGATCTTGGGTTGGATTTTATTGCGGTGATATTATAATACCCTCGATGTACCGGTCCCCGGTTTCCAGCCGTGCCCGTTTAGTGCCGGAAAAGAAGTGTACGACGGATCGATCTTGTGCACTTTCGGTGCAGGAAGGAAACACGGGCAAAGCGATTTGTGCGGCAAGAAATACATAATTTCCGAACGACAATCGAATGCGATGCCTGACGTTGGTACTATCAGTTACTAACTTCGAACCGATAATGGCCACAGCAAGCTAGAATATGCAGTGTCGACTCTTGTTTCTCGCATCCTTGCACTCCCATGTGGGAAACGGTCGGGGGCTATCGTAACGGAGCCCCAGTTCTGTCGAACGCCTTTTGAACGCTGTTTAAATTCGTTCCATACGCCAAACCCAACTGTGTCGTCTCGTCCGAACCGGACGCATGCATATGCGGATGGTCCTTTGAGGCGGATGGTTTCATTTAATTTGAATTGTTCACATTCTAGCTATTTTAATCTTTTAACACAACCCTTGCGTGATCTGGGACTTGAAAGAACATGTCCGGTGTGCTGCTCCGGGAAGGAAATGCCCCGCTCTCGACTAAACCAATAGCATGCTCCGAACGACACACCCCGCGGCACTCAGCACCTCCAGGAAGCACCAGAATGTGTTGATTATTCCGTTACACTTGGCAGCTAAATTCGATCGGTAAGATACACTGAGTAAAGTTTAGGCTCGTCTTACATCCTTTCAATTTTAGCAAACAGTTGCTTCATTAAGCACAGTCCGTGCTGTGTGCTGTAAGCCTGTGTGTTGTGTGCTATTGATTACTTTCTCCTGCAAATGTCAGGCGCTCGGTGTGCGTATTTGCAGCTTGTTTGCACTTACCGTTTGAAGTGTCGGTGGTGAAACGATGCGACTGCTTGGCACCGCTACGTGTCTTAACCTTTCGTTTACAGATTAAAACTCTGATTCACTGGCACTGGGAACCTGTGTTTAGGAGATTTATTGCAAAACGTATCTGGTATCGAACGTGGATGTACTACAGCACGATTAGTGTATACGTTGGAGTTTCTTTGGTAAATTTATTCATCACTGTTAGAATGGCATTCACGAGAAACATATTGATAAACACAGGCAAAAAACTTTTTCGAAAACAGTGTTTCATTAGCGATGCTACAAAAAATTATCCTATATTTTTATGGCAGCATAACTGTAACTTTCATTTACAATCGATGTTTTGAGCAAAAAGTAAGGACTCAGTATCAATATTGATGCGTACGATGTAGAGGTGTAGGTGTACTTTTTCTGGCTATTGCTATTGCTATTGTGTACCAACTTTCTTCCAGTTTTTGTTTACTCAGAACTGTGGGCTTCTTTTTTTGTTTCAAATTCTTTTTCGCGCCGGTACACAAAGCAACTTTGGAGTTCATCCTCCCTTCGCGACAACAGTATCACATTACATTGAATAATAGCAATTTTACTCTTACTAACAAGTACGGTGGATCTTTCGTTTGAAGGCGGTTTATGTTATTTTCCTTCCGTCGCGATATTTTTATGTTTTGCAACACAAAGTAATTGACACTTAATCCCAAACATCAATCACAGGTTTTGAAATACGCGGTGCTGCCTGGCAAATATTCGGAAACGATATTTTTTTCCTTTTCATCGTTCGTTTTATGTTTCGGTTAAGAGGGCCAGTATACGTTATCGAATTACATGGTGATAAATAGTTTTAGCCATTTTTTCTCCCACCTTTGCATTTTGTGCTTTTTGTAGATTAGAATATTTCGTTTTCTATGCTCTATACAGGCGCGGAAGTAATTGGTGAAATTTTTGTCATTTCTATTTAAAAATAACCCTATTTCCCTCCATTTAATAAAGCAAACCGAAGGATTGTTTTCTTTTTTTTGTGTGTATAAAATCTGCAATCTTTTTGTCTGCAAATGCCTGTTTTGTTTTTTGTTCTTATACAAGCAGCCATGGGAATCGTTGTCTCTTTTGCTCTCTAAAGATATCTTTACAGGGATATATAAGGATCGATCTTTTACAGACAGTACAGGAGTGGAAAGTATTTTGCAAATAACTTCTAACCTATTATGAAAAAAGGCCCAAAAATATGTTAAGGCAGTTGTGATACTAGACAAACATGTTATTCGATTCTAACAACTGTTTGAGTAAAATATTTAAAACATTAACAGAATTACCACTTCTTCTTGTATGAATCTAACAACACGTTTTACGATTTATCCCGTGAGACTCACAACATTCTCGATTCTGTCCAGGAAAGAAAAAAGGAAAGCTTGCTTTCTACGAAAGACGTGAAAGTCCTTGTGGTGCTAACGAAAAAAAGAAACAGCGAAGGCGTATGAGCGCGAAAGCGAAAAACAGAATTAAACTTTAAATTCTGCCCAGGAGACAAAAATCACCCAAAATTGTGCTACGGTAGCGAAAACTTGAGCTGAATGTGCTTTGCAACTACGATCGTGTTCTTCCGCTGTGGGCGCTATTTCCTCTTTTTTTTGTGTGCTCCATTCCTCTAGAACGGCGAATTTTGTCAAGTCCATCCGCTTAGCCTAGTGGCTGGTGCAACCTTTGAACTAACCGATCGTTTCACATATTATCGTGCACGTTAACAACATATTCACTACTAACAACGAACACTGATACTAGGCACCGTTCGCCAACCCGACGTCTCATTCTCCTGGGGGTGTGTAAAAAGATTCCGTGTGGGTTTTTTTTTGGTTTATTTTTTGTTTTTTGCTTTTCACTCGTCTTTTCTCCAGCAAACGTTCACTGCTGCCCGTGTACTGCTGCTACCGGAAGATGTTGCAGCATAAAACCATTCTGCTAGATTGCTATCTTTCGTCTCTTGCTTCGCACGACGGGTGAAGACCGCTGTGCCTGCAAGCCATCGTGATAGTGGAAGGATCAGAACGAACATTTCTGGACAATGTGCTGGGACGGAGCAAAAGTGTCGCGAATACTCGTGTCGCAGCAGCCAGTCCTTTACAACTTTTGCTTAATGATATGTTCGTGTTAAAGGTGCAAATGGAACATGTGTTTTAAGCTCCTAATGATCTGTTAAACACGACTCAGATAAGCGCAATCGATCAATGTCAGGGATGTGCTGTACCACTGTTTTGCAAACTATCTCATAAATTGAAAAACACCGCGACTCACCAACATATTTAAAGTGTGGAAATGGTTAAACTTGTTGAATGCGCGTATTGTGCTGATTCAAAGCATTCGGATCAAGATAAATTTGCGTGTGCAAACATTCTGGGATTGGATTGCACTGCTCGCAGCATGTTAAATTTTCCATCTGGAAAACAATTTCATACCCTTGCATCGATGCTAAGCTGTTGAAATGGATCAACCAGCATGGTGAGTGCAAAAAATCCTTTGCCAGCTATCGAAACGACTTGCATTTCGGAATCGAAACACGAGCTAAGCCGTCGTGAGAAACGAAGCGCATTAAATGCAACGTGAGTCACATTTAGTCACGGTAGCGATGGCGTTTTCAGTCTTTTTTTTTTTTTTTTTTTCTTCCTGTGTCCCCCCCATTCTTTTTAATATGCTTTTCTTTCCGCCCCCCACCGTAAGATAATCGAAACACGAGCTAAGCCGTCGTGAGAAACGAAGCGCATTAAATGCAACGTGAGTCACATTTAGTCACGGTAGCGATGGCGTTTTCAGTGTTTTTTTTTTCTTGTGCTCCTGTGTGCCACCCATTCGTTTTAATATGCTTCTCTTTCCGCCCCCCCACCGTAAGATGAGGCGGGGCACAGTGGCAGTCACTAGCAGCAAGTCTCCGAGTCGTACGAATACGTCCATCCAATAACCGAAAACCGCAGTAATTCCATATTTGCCGTGGGAATTCTGGCGAGAGCTATTCGCTAAATGGGTTTTTGTAGTCTACAGTCAAGGGAGAGGGAAAAAATCTGCAACGTCAACGACAGAATTTTCCTCTTTCGGTTGGTTCCTCCTATCGCCGGTTTGCCTTTAGCCGGCGTGGATGCGGTGAAACAGCTTAGTTTGAAGTTAAATGTGCCGTTCGATCGATGTTTGCTCGAACGAGCAGAAAGAATAGCCTTACATAACAGGGGGAATGGAATCTTATCGAAATCTTCCTTCGATTTCGTAGTTTTGTGTCGTAGTTAAAGCCGT
>KZ061716.1:349002-400803 GCA_002091835.1 Anopheles maculatus | reverse complement strand
CACAGCCGCTGACAGCAGACGTTTGGTGAAGACGTTAGCGGCGATCGCGGTGATGATTAGGCCACGCTGTAGTGAACGGAAAACATGGGACTAGAATATGAAAACGAGTGTAGATGTTAGATTTTTTGTTAGTAAATAAGGCAATGAATTGAGCACATTTAACAATTTACATAGAAATGTTTAAGTGCACAAAAAACGTTTTCTTTGTACCGTGCAAATTAGACAAAAAAAGGTAAAACATAAAAACACAAGATGCAGACGCTTGCTTTCTTGAAGCTGTGCCAACAGATGCAACTGATCCCGAATGGATCAGTATTTCATATGCAGACGGACAGATTTAATGGCCACGCGTTGGCGGAGTTAAATTCGTACGGTCGTTTGTTTTGTTTACCACCATACCACCCATCGAAAACCGGCATAATTCGCGTATGTTTGTGGTTCGGCTTTTGCGTCACTAGCAGGCATGATTCTGCGCACCCTGATAGCCCCGCACCATCGCGAAAACAACCCTGGTCGATGATCAATGGATGTCTGTCCGGTGAGATATGGCACAATTGTTGGTCTTGGAAATTAATCGTCTTGTTGGCCACGACCGGGATCACATGATGGTGATGGGGGGGTGCATTTTATTGTAATTCCATTAAAAACGGGACGATTGGGCCAGTTTTCCGAGTCCCGAGGAGCAGGTTCTTCATGTCAAGAGGCTGACCTTGCGTGCCGATATTCTCGGCCGAGTAGCCGAGAGCAGGCCGGCTTAGCTAGTTGTCGGTGGATTTTAAAAATATATCTTTCGACATCGATGATGTTCCTATTTAGCCTTAGCCCTGTTCTCACACGCTCCACCATTCCCACCGAAAAGACTCTGATACGCTAAAGGTTTCAAGTGGTACTGTAGTCCGAATTTTCCCTAGTTAGAGAACTGTACCATCAATAGAAGGGATTTGTTTGGGAGATCTTTATTTGTGTATTAACCTTGCCAGTGTAAATAATCGTTTCTACAGGGAATAAGGGATCCCTACTGTAAGGGAAGCCAATTCTTAGTTTGGATAGAAAACAACGTTATTCGTCTAATGGATACTCGCTCTCCGCTCCCTGAAGATCTCCTGTGCTCTCTGATATCCGAATTTCCCTTCAACAAGCGTTCAGAGTCGGAGAGAAAGAGATAACTTGAGCAGGGAAAACCAGATCCCCATCCCATGGCCGGGAAACGGACAGTAGGAAACATGGGGAGGTTGGGAAAATCACCGACACCAACGGGACGATCGTACACGATCATGAGTTTTTCACTCCGGCGATGACGGATCTCGCAGGGCGGATGTGTCAGGGCGGGCGGGAGTGGTGTAAAAATGTGCCGGGTTTGTTCTAGTTTCCCGAAAGTAAAATTTCATTTCGGTGTCTACGCGGCTGGTGGCGCATCGTGTCGCGCGAGTTGGTCGAGGTCTTGCCGGTGCTGTACAGAAGCAATCGACGAAAATTTCGAGCGAATGTTGAGTCCTACGCGTCCGGGAAAGTTTTCGGGATGTGCGTACGTGTTTGCGTGTGTGTGGAAAAGTGTTTTGTAAAGCGGTGTTTTCCCGTATAATTTTTGCTCGGTCAATGTGCTTAGTGTGGAACGCAATCACTTACAAAAGTGATCGATTGATAATGCGAACCAGAGAGTGTCAATTGCGAATTATGGTTTCATGTGTATCTTTAGACTGTGCATAAAATGTTCCTAGGTGTAGGTTTTAGCTCCCAAACGATCTCTCGATACTCCAAGTTGCATAGAATTCCAATCCCCGTACATTAGGATCGTGTCCTTGTCAAAATACTACCTGTCACAACACCATGCTCAGGATGAAATTGTCCTGCTTGTTCTTCTGCTTTTTCCGTTTTTCACTGCCGGTGGTGGCAATGTACGGTACGCAATTTTCAACATCATGGCGTCACACACACACACGTTTTCCACCCTCATTTCCCACCAACGTGTTCCATGCGTTTACCGCCACATGATATTGTTCGCCACCGCACCAGTGGTAATTCTAATTTTAAACCTCACAATCTCTTTACCGCTCAGAATGCGAGTCTTGTCTTGTTGGTGCTTTGTTGTCAATAGGTTCGTTCGTTCGTTCTTCCGTCCGATCCTCGAGTAGATGAGATAATTAGACAAACGCATTTAAAAAGATTTCTATCTCCCGAAAATTGCCTGACAATCGAAATCATCTGTTGCCATTTTTGTTTTATCTCGTTTACGCTTGTGTAGGTCGAGGACAGGTAGGCCATAAAGTAGGTTGCACGCATTGTCTGTCAAAATGAGATGATCGAGCAAAGCCCGGCATCAGATAGGCCCGTGATAGTGATTGTATTAGTAGGCCAAATGTCTTTCTGAGTTAGTAAACAACGCGTCCCGTGTCTGGTTTCTAGTTCCTTGGAAAAATGTGACCAAAAATGCATGTTGGTGCATCAATTTGAAGTGCTGCATTATGAAGTGGTGATAAAAAGGGCATCGGTATTCGTAATAAGAAGCATCAGTGTGTAAAGTGCATTAAAGTGCCAGTTGTATGTGCGTGTGTGTGAGTGTGTGTGTGGCTCTCGAAACGAAATAGTGTAGTGCCGTCCCGAATGTCTGGAATGTTTCGATGAAAATAGAAAAAAAAGAAGCGAAATTTGTGTGAAGTGGTCTCTCCCGTGGTGCATAGTGCGTGAGTGCGTGCGTATTTGGGTTGCAGTGAGAATGTTTTTATATGTCCAACGTCCCAAAAGTGCTCGTTTGGATGGGTGCGTGAGTAGTGGTCGATGAAGTTGGGTTTCGGGTGGCAGTGTTGCATTCTATTGGAGTGAATTGTGCACTAATGAGTGAAACAGTGTTTGTGTGTGTTTGAGTGTGAAGCACGTGTGTCACCGCGCACCTTGTGCCCTCTCGAGAGCTTGAGAAGTATTAACCTGACATGTGAGTAGTAAAACCTGTCCCAAGGGAATCATTTTATGTCATGAATTATGGTACACTGACCTAGAGAGATGTTTGTCGAATCTATGTTTATTAGTTTGAATGGTAACACACCATCGTTCTACAAGATTATGACCCAAATTCTACCAGGTGATCACAAATGAGGAGATCACGAACTCTCGATGATATAGAATGTTTATGGTAATGGTTATTTAAAAAAGAAAATTCAGAACTAAATCTTTATTATATATACAAGCCGTTTTTTTAAACTTTGACTCGAAATAGTTTCAATCCACAACTTCCATGCTCAGGAGTTTATAAAAATTTGAAATCTTCATTTTATATCTAATTTGTGTTACACGAAAAGCAATGTGATAATACTCTGAAATTCCCCAAACTACCCTAAGCACAATTTCTGGGGACTGATATGCATCGCCACTCGTTGGCACTCGAAGATGAATATCTAGCCTACCAGAGGTGCCAATGAAGACGGGTGACGCTGTAATATCTTTATCCATCTCGGACGGATACTGTCCGTCAAACGTCTTGCCCCCGATTGCACCTATGGCTGTGGTCTGTTTTTGACGGTCCAATCCGACGTACTAATTGTCATAAATAAACGGCTAAACCGACACGGCCATGTTGCGCTGCGTACGCGGGGTGACGATAGACGGAACCGTGGACGAGCACGCCGATCGTTTACCGGGAAGGGAACAACGATAGCGCGTCAATCGTCAGGTAGGCGGCGGATCGGACATTACGAATTCAACTGATGCGACACCTACAAGGGGACGATGAAAAATCTTTAAGATCTCACGTGTTACGCATAGGTAACGCTGAATCGACCCCACGTCCCGGTAACGGACACTTCGCTCCGTTGTGTTTTTGTTTTTTGGTTTTCATTTTTGAAGAAAGCGTATTCTTGATCCGTTTGTCTGACCCTTTTTTACGCCCATCCAACACGTGTACGATCGAGAGGGCTTACAGCACTGATAACACTAGCCGCGTAGGTCTTGCGCGAAGAAAATGCGACCGAACAGCAACCCCAAACCGAATTAGCATTCTGACCAGCGCAAACGACGTTAGTGCACGTTTCGCCGTTTGCGAAGGAATTTCTTTCCTCCGGTACGCTAGAAGATGTGACCATTGTTAGAAAATAGGCACAGAAAAGCCGTTGGGCTGATGGGTAAACAATACGCTCATTGACACTGTTGGGGTAGGGGCGGTTGAGTTTTTCAAACTGGTAAATACCGAGAAGTGCGTTGCCAGAATAAGCGCAGCCAACGGAGGTTTATTAAAGTTGCCATTTTTCTAACGGCTAGAAACGGCGGTATACGGTTTATGATCGTTGGAACAGGAGGGTATTGTTCGTTAATATCTAGCCGAAAGCCGACTGCTTGCACGTGACAAACATGAGCTAGAAAGTTAAACTTCCTTAAACAATAGTTTCGTGTAAAAATGTAAGCCGGAGCTTATCGTGCAGCTGTGAGTGAGCTGGCGCGTTGTTGATTAACTTATTGTGTAGAACTTCCTTTTGGTACCGTAGGCTGTTTTGTCTGGATGTCTGAAACATCTTAGCTCAGGGGTTCAAGATATCTTCAGCAGGCGCTATCCTAGTCCAAGACACTAGCAAATGTACTCCGTTTTCGTCGCATAGAAATCCATATGGTCAAAATCTTTCAGATTGATGAACAATTTGTGCACCAAGGAATCGAGAGATCATGCTTCTCTTCTTTCTTGGCCTAACGACCTCTTAAGGTCATGCCTGCCATTTCTGGCTTACTAGATTAATTGATACCGCATAGTTGGTTAGTCAATCCTCACTATGGGGGAACGGCCCAGATGAGACTTGAACCCCGGTCCTGCCGTGTGAAGACCGGCACCGCTGTCGCATCACCACCGGGCCGTCATGCTCTTAGTGTAGAAAAAGCTTTCAAGGGCATAGTTGAATAACTTCTTCTTCCTTGGCACTACAACCTCGTGAGGTCTTGGACTGCTATTGCTAACTTTCGGTACTTAGTTTTACCCGGTGCTGGATAGTCAGTCCTGCGTACGGGGAGGCGATCCGGACGGGATTCGAAGCCCGGTCCTGCCGTGCGAAGGTCGGCGCCGTTATCGTATACACCACCAAGCCGCCAGGGGTTGAATAACGGACAAAGTAAATTAATACTCTTAAAAGCCACCAAGACAGCTAAAGAGGAGATTAATAGCAATGATCTTCGTTATTAAAGATCAAGTCGGGAACTCTGAAGTATGATGGAGGTACCACATCAAGATCTTTATGTTCTCAGAACCTCCTCCATCCTCTATTCTGCAAAACACTTCATATACACTACTATACATCAGCGCCATCTATGGGCGTCATGCGGTGTTCAAGTTTCAAATTCCGCTTCAGTGATTAAGCGTTAGCTTCTGGAAGTTTGTTTTCACACCATGTGGCTAATTAATAACAATGCTGCATCCACCAGCAGCATACACCATCCAAAGCTATCCCCCATATGTCGTCCGTTCAGCTGACGCGCAAGAAATTGCACTCCCCAACTTAAAAGGGTTCGATTATTGATACATGAGCCTTTCTGCAGTCTTAATCGATCCGTCGATCAAAACCCCCAAAACCCTAGTGCCGGGTGTGCACGTTAGAAAGTGGTGCCGGCGTGTCGGAAGAAAAGGATTTGAAATACAAAATGTCTTTAATGACGCCCGCGCAACCGCGCTAAACGCGCGTTGAAGGAAGTTATGTAAAACAACAACCCACTGAGACGTGTGCGCAGGAGGGTGTTTTTATAATAGGTGCGCGCGCGCGTGTCTGTGTGCGTGTGTTTTTATGGTGTCACAAGAAAATTCCCTATCTCCGGGACCGGGGAGACAAAAAAGGGTGGCTGTTTTATTATTATTATGCTACACGATCATCGAATAAGGAAGTGATTTACGGTGGTTAAATGGGTGTAGAGGGCGCAGATGGTTGGACGGGGGGAGGGGGAGGGATTTTTTGGAGGAGTTCACCTGAACGAACGGTTTGGCACGTGAACCGGGCCTCTTTCGGTGGCAAATCGTTTGCCTTGTTGGATAACGCTTTCTGGATTAATTAGTGAGGAACCAGCCAGAACGAAAGAAGAATGTCGGCGGATGGTTGGTGAAAGGCATAAATCACGCCCGTGTTCGTTTGCTCGTTTTCTTATCTTCCTGGTTCGTGTTTCTTTTTCTTTCTGTTTAATTAAGATCCACACTAACGAGGTGTTAGATTTACGCATTAAAAGTTCATCGAACATTCGATAAGATATTACACGACTTTTTGTCGTTTATCTTCGAGGTCTTTCGGTGCCCTTCCAAAAACCAAAAAAAAAAAAACGCCAGAACACGAACCGTTACTTTGGAACGTTTTGGGTAAAGGAAAACAAGTTGAAAAACAAAATGGGATACAATTTGAATGAGAAATGAAGATGTTTACGAGATGAATGTGAGCTACTATCGGATTGGAAAATTCTTTCCCGAGGTGTAAGATTTCCGGATTGCATATTAAATGACCAGTTTAACAAAACAGTTTGATGACACCGTTTGGGCTAGGTTCGATTTGTACATTCCTAACCACAAAACCTGTCCAATAACTTGTTACGCCATCGAAACTCCCGCAGCTCGCAGGCCAGCTAGCTAAGCTTTTCCATCACCAAACGTGCTCAGTCTGTGGCCAGTAATTTTCTCACTTCAGTTGCGTTTACCCTCATAATGAGATAAAAGAGTAAGCCGAGAATGATTAAATTTTGACTCTGAATTCGAATGGCATCAGCCGCCCTGATACGAATTGGCCCGGTTTTTTGAAGACTACATAGAACGTCCCAGACCCTATAGTACGTTGGCCAGAATTCTAATCCATCGCCAACCTGCCATGCCTTAAGCCGCTTTACTTTGTTGCTCCAAATTATAGGTCTCGAACCTAGGTAATCGGTTGCTCCATTTTTGTTTCTCTTCTCCACACATTGTACATCTATCGCTCTCGTTTTTCAAGGGCTGGGGCATGGTGTATGAAAGTAAAACGAAACAGCCAAAAAAAAACACACACAATCAACACTCACGTGTGTGTGTGTGTAACAGATCGAGATCGTGGATTGGAATGAAATCGAAATTGGAAAACGGGCAAACCAGGTATCTCTCGCGTTCGCTACGGCCCATTCTTCGCCTCAGGTATCATTCGACAACGGCGAAGATGCCTTCCAAAATAGCATCTCCTTAGGGCGCAATAATAATGTTAATTGCTCAGCCCGGGATTCCAAACGGCCGGCAGCCGCTGTCCATACGCGCCCGGCTTCGGCTCCGTAGGTAATCCGCCGATAATTGGGTTGTTTGTTCTGTTCGTTCTACAGTTCCTGGCCGGCGGAACAGGTTTCGTTTCGTGGGACCGATCGTGTTTTTTTTCTCACTACTGTTCTTTGGCACGAGCGCTGCACTTTCTGCGGAATCATGTTTTGGAAGATTTTTTCCTCTTCTTCTGCTGCTACTTCACTGCTGTTGTTCGTGTTGTTTAGAAGTCTAATTCTTCGGTCCAGATCCTGGTCGGTCGCAGTAGTCAATAATTTATTTATTGGCTGAATCTTTCAAATTAGGTGTGCGTGCTTGTTGTCTAGCCGTTGGTTGATGAGCAGCTAGGATGCAAAAGTTTTATAATTGGGATTAGGAGGGGATTGGGCATTCATGAGGCATTATAATACTCTTCATTTATATGTAAGGATTCGTTTGTTTGGATCTATGGGTAAGGCATGTGATCGAGGCTCAAGCAGAATCGTGAAGTTTCCAATGGCTGAAATCAAATTTCTAGCATTTTAACATCGGTTTTTCCAAAGACTTGGTCACGCAACTTTAAATTCTCAAGTTCTACGCTTCCCAAATTTACCCTTTCATCAATAATGTCTTATCAGTCGCATAGATGCCCATTAGAACGCCACAAGACAACACCAAATCCTATTAAAACATTATCACGATCTCCAGAATCTGCAACTTGGCACAGCACAAATCGCTTCCCGAAAAACTAGCGAAAATCGTAAACATGTTGCTGGGGAGCATCAAACCACCGCTCGAGGAAAGGCGTCCAGAGATCACCGTTGATACTGCTTTCCCACAAACCCTTGTTTTATTCAGCGTCTGGCTTTTAAACCTGGCTCTCAACGGCATGCTGTGGCTGTGCATTAATTTACGATGTGAGCAATTAATAAATTTATCGTACTAATGAACGACGCGCACACAAACTTTGAAATCCGTCTGGCACACGGAGTAGCGATGTTTGGCCAGAAACCTGATCGATTTGGGCGGTCCATCGGGTATTCTCGGTGGACGAGCGATCGCGATCGCGATCTTTGATGGGGGAAGCAACTTCTCTTTGTAGCGATGCGCCTCGTGTGAGATGTTTCCGGAACTATAAATATAGCTTAGCGTGGCGGTGCTGGATTCGCTCGATGTTCCACTGGGGTTTCGCTGGATCGTGTACCCCAGCAGATGACCGTTAATCGTTTGCTGCTAAATAACTGTGCCGAGACGCACGGGCGTACCAAAAATTAGCGAGATCTTAACAGAGCCTCCTGGCAAACGGTACCACCAACGAGCCATGTGCCTGAGAACCTCCCAAGAACTTTTGGAAGAAAGCTATAGGTATGCTGCTATAGGAGCATAAAGCTTAATATGGGTGGAATTGATGCTTCCTGTAGCTGGCCCCTGTCTCCTTTAATCGAGCGCAGCGTGATCGCGCTGTGTTTCTGCTTCGCAATCATTACGATCTTGCTAACGATCGTTTATGGCCGAATAGTGAATTGCCGATGGCCACACTGATCGATTCTAGCTGTTGTTGTTGTTTTACTATCACCGCCTTTGGGAAACGACACTATAGAAAACTGCACCTAATCATCTGCTGCAAGTGAAAAGTGAAAGACGGAAAAACGAATCAAAAGTGTGTGTAAACCTGCTCCACTGGCACTTCACAGGGCCCAGGGACCTCCGCACGATCGTTTGTTTGTTTCCACATGCGTTACAGGGCACAATTATTGAACGCAGGGACACACACACACACACACCGACAGAAAGAGCCGGCCCAAAGGGACACCAAGCGGACAGTAAAAATAGAGCGCCACGCAGAGCCAGAAACGCAATAGGCAGAAAGCATAGCGATCTAATAAGTTAGTTTCACCTTCGCCGAGGTCTGGCTTCGCGTGCCGGGGAAGTGATTTGATTGATGGGGAATCGGTATGGGTTTGGGACTGTTAGGACGGCGGGGACGGCGCGCGTGGAGACTTGTAACCCGGAAATGGTTCGTCGCACATGCATGGACTATTTTTAGTGAAATTATCAATACGACTTGAGACGAATGGAGCAAAGATCGAGGAAACAACAAACGAGGAAAAAACACGTGTGTGCGTGTTGAGGTGCAAATGTCTGACAGACATTTGGGTTCGTTGAAAGAAAGCAGTTTATTTAGGGAATGTTTAATTTTAAAGATGACTTGATCCGGGTTGAGGTTTCTGGCGGAGTGTGTCATTAGGTGGATTTATGTGTTAGCGAGCTATTAAACATGCACCGTGCTGCAAACAAAACCAATCGAAAAAACTTCCATTTTTGTTGAAAGATAAAGGTTTGTTTCGCTTAGATTTTAAATTTGTTGTCTTCGGAGATCGGAATTTTGACAGCTATGGTTCTCCTAATCCTATTTTTGTTATTGTTTACTTAATAAAGCTTAGTAAATTCTTTGTAATTTATTTAATCTTTACACGTCCACCAAGACTTGTCGCAACTATGCTTGGAATGTCTAGGCATGGCATTTGGGATAGAATTTACGTTCACTCTGCACGGTGCATCGGTATAATGCTAACCAGATGGGCGTTCGTCGGATTCTCTGAATGTACCAAAAACCCATGGCTTGGTGATATTTTGAGCAACCAGACGACCGTTGCTTTTGGGGGCCAATTTATGGTTGGTGCTAGGGAAAACAAAATTTTCAATTTAAATTGCACTCTGCTTTATTGCCTTCGGGTGTGAGTGAATTTGCATCCGAAAAATGGTTCATCGTGCAGGTGTAATGCTCTATTCTTGTTGCGATTGCTCAACAAAACAGTGTGCGGTTGTGCACAGCACAATTGCACAACGGCTGATGAATGGGGATGCACTCGAGAGACTTTTGCTTCCTCGAATGAAAGTTGGCTGTGTGGCTGGTGATGTTGACCATTAGCAAATGTATCGCTTGTGTAAGGGCTTCGTTTAGGAGAAGGTAAATTTCGGTACATTTGATGCTTGTTTTGACACCTTCACCCACAACGCGAAACTCGCAGCACGCAACGATTGTGGCGGTCAACGACATCGGTTGGTAAAGGGGTGCCGCGGAACTGGAAGACCCGACGCACCTTGTCGGGTTTTGTGGTGGCACACCTAGGTTTGGTTTGGAGTCTCGTTTACCGCCCTGTGGGTCCTCGTTGTCTGAGCTTTGACGGTGCAGGGCGAATGTGCGACAATAGGACGACGCATCCGATACGACTTTCCCTTTAGCGAGGGTTGAAATTACCGGAAAGCACACTAATTGAATGCGTTGTGCCTGACAGTGCGCAGTACACAATGATCAATTATCGGTAATTGAACGACGGGGTAAGTGTCAATAGTGGTCTCAATGTCTGTTCGACGATTGATGCATTGCAAACGCAGGAGGATGAATAGGTGATTTGGAGAATGGTCTAGTTCCATTTTTTGTTGTTTTACTTAAGGGGAATGAGTTGTGAGTAACTCAGTACCGAGGTTTTTAAGTGTAGACCATAATCAGGTCGTTTTTTGGTCTTAAATTTGCGGATTTGCGGTAAAATTTACAGTAGAGTCTTGTGCTAATCTATTCCAATGCGTTAGAGGGACTCTAAGAGATGTGATGTGATGTTCCGGATCGAACCAATTCTCGACTAGAATCTACCCATTAGCTATCAATTGCTTTGAATACTGTCAGTGCTTTCAATTTCTTATTGCAGCTTCGTAATAACTCCCGCTCAGCGTGCACGATCAAGCTGAATGTAAAAGCCACTTAAGTGCAGCGTTTGCATTCCAGCCTAATCGTGTATCGCTGTTTACACGTCAGAAATAAAATTCATAATGAACTGAAATGAAGCTGTATCATTATCCACCATATAGTTACAAGACTTTCACCTCCCTTTTTAATATACACACTACGATTCCATGCACAGGCACTCGAGAAACACTCGCATTCCAGCCTAATCGTGTATCGCTGTTTACACGTCAGAAATAAAATTCATAATGAACTGAAATGAAGCTGTATCATTATCCACCATATAGTTACAAGACTTTCACCTCCCTTTTTAATATACACACTACGATTCCATGCACAGGCACTCGAGAAACACTCGATACACTGGTGAGCGGGGGACTGGTGCGTACGCTGCTTCCAGATTCCATCGGTAGCGTCTGTAACATCTCATACCTTTCTTCACTTCACTCGATCGAGGTATAGATCGAACCTGCACACCGGGCTGCAGCGATCGATCGCTACTGCGTGTACACTGCGATGCACCGAATGCACCTGCTGCTCGATACCACAACCGATGTACGGACGTTATCGACAAGTTTAGATTGCATGTAATTTACACCTCGCACAACATCACACATACCCACATCTAGGTGTCCATAGTTGGTGAACGCACTCATGTTTAGCTGATTATTTTACACACACTCACCCTGGTACTGGTGGGCAATGAAAGTAAGACCCGGACCGGCGTGTGTGGTGGCAAAAGCCAACGCTTGTCCAAACTCACTAAAAATGGTTCCCGCTTGAATGGATCGCTACTGGACTGGTGGTCAAGCAAGGCAGAGGCAGAGAGTCTGGGGGAGCTGAGAGTCAATTATGACGGCGTTTAATTAATGGGCATTACGCAAGGGCTGGGAGAGCCATTTTTGCCATCGCATCCAGGAGTCCCGGGGGCCAGAGATTGTACGTGCGAATGTCACCACGAGTGAGGGTGAAATCCTGACGACAGCTCTTGGGTACATGCACGGTTTACCGGAGCGGTTGCGTAATTTAATTATTTAGATGATGCTCTTTAAACGGCGACGCAAAGAAGGACATAATTAGCGGTGGCCCCTATTTTTTCGTTCACTAATTTTATGTGACGTTTATGGAGATGTGGTCGGTGGTGGACCGTGTTGCTGGACTGGAAGAAATGTCACGTTCGTTGCAGGTTAATGAACGTTTTACTGTTTGCTAGGAAGGAGATGTCTCTCCACACGTTGGATTTGCCTATTTTGAAGGTAATAGTGAGTTCTGGAAGAAGATTTAGGTTTCTTTCCAAGAAAACAAAGGCCTCCCGAAACCGGATTATGCAATACTTCAACGCGCGAAGCTATCCTCGATCAATCTTCCACCGTACCGAACACTCACTTTCCACCGTGCTGTTAATTGCACCGTCTTCTAAACATTCCATTGCGCGCTAAACACGCAACCGATCGCACCTTCAAACGGCACGACATGATCGCACAGCGCCCATGCTCACGCGTCATTAATCTTGCACATCTTGCTCCAGACGGCTTTTCGGCTTCTGTACGATTCGGGCGGTCGGTGTGCGTATGCAGACGACAACCCCACCGCGATGGCGAGACATCATCTTCCCACCGTCCACAAAAAAGCGCCCGAGAGAAGAAGATGGGAGCCTCCGAACACGATCAAACATGGCAGCCCCCCTTCCCCGCAAAAAACGCCGTCCCGCTGTGGTGCACCGTGGAGTTCTTGGAGCAGACCGTTTAATCGATGCACTTCGATGATTTCTGCAGTGGCTTGGATGCGTGTGGGGGGGCTTTTCGGTTGAATGGTGCAGTTAATTGGATTTGATGTCAAAAGCAATTTACAATCCATCATAAATTGAGCGTAATCGAAAGGGTGCACAATAAATTAGATTTTCTTTGCTTGATGCTGCCGTGCCTGGGGATGCCTGGACGCATCGATAATTTCTTTTATCTGCAAATGAATTTTGGCTTGTTTTATTTTGTGTATTTTTTTTCGGTACTCGGCGAGAAGAAACATAATTTAACAGGCCTGTTTGGTTAAGGAAAAAAACTGATGCGGACGAGTAATTAGGAAGCTTAGGTAGCTTTAACTGGGTTGTCAGATGTTGCGATCGTTATCGTGCCCGGATGATGAAGCGCCTTCTAAGTTGCTACTTCTGAACAATGTTGTGCGGTTAGGTCTGACGTTTTTGCTCCACGATCGCTTCTCTGTGTGTGTGTGTGTGCTTAGCACATAAAACAGGATGACAGGGATACAAACCTTAGTCATTATCTTTTGCACAGATTTAAACCCGAAACAAGATCAGGTTTCAGTTGTGGAGTTTTGGTTATGTTTTGTTGGTTTAATTTTTTGTTTTGGGGCGTCTGATGCCGTGTTTGTAATGAGTTCGTTCTTCATTGTATGACATGTTTCTTGATAGGACGAGCGATATATTTAACATAACGTGAGAGCTGTGGTAAACTTTTTGCTAGAATTTCTGGACCATTTATCATAACAAATCTTCCAGAGAGCAATGCTCTCGAGACCAGCTCAACTACACAATATTACACGTCTTATAAAATGCTTGCAAATATTACCGACATTTACGTTCCTCATCATCTTCCGAACTTAGGATCACTTTCACATTTTTTGTTGTGTACTGCTTAGAAAACCATTGTGGCCGAACGGACTATTGATCCGAAACCTATCGTAGTCCAGTGCCGATAAAACGAAAGAGGATAAAAAACACCACTACGTACAACTGTACAGTCACCTCGGCAGTACACTCCTATCGTTAAAACGAAGCCACCCAACTGCTCCACGATCACGGAATGGGACGGCGCGATAGCAGAAATAGTTGCCCTTTTTGCCAGTGCACTTGCCCCTGAACTTCAGCGTGTGGTGCTGCGGTACGTTTGTAATCTGATTTTCATTTCTGCCGTGTCCGTGCCGGGCAGGTAAGTGCAGCAGTAGCCGTTGGGTCAACTCCATTACTGGTCAGCTTCCTCTTGCTCGGCGAAAACAACAACAACAAAAAATTACATAGCGGAAGAAGGTATTAGACGAAAGCGTACGAGAGATAACAATTATTATTGCACTTGCATTTTGCTTCCTTCTCTCTTGTGACGGTTGCGTTAGAAAAACGAAATCCCTAAAAACAGGAAGGAAACCTGCACATGGTTCGCCGAATACCGAACTCCCGATCATGGTTCCTGGTGGCGTTCGGGGTGTATCGATCACTATCGATATCGGTAGGGTCAGGTTCGCTGCAGGAACTCTCCCTGTACAACGGGTGCGAGCAGACGACCTTACGCGAGTTGCACAGACAGCAACTGCTAATGGAACTGCTAATTGGATATTTTATGGAATTTACCAGTTTTACTAGCGGGTATGATGTCGTAAAAAGTGCATTACTTAAGGCAGGTAAAGAGGTTCAATCCTGTTCCCAAACCGGAAGCGATATCCGTACCGAGAACCGGATATATCTTTTGTTTTTTGTTTTCATCGGCGACACTGGTGAGTCCTCATTGTCTGCTTTATGGCGTAATGGGTCGGGAATTCGGAGGGAGAAGATGTTGCTATCCTAAAACATTGTTGACAGTATACGCTCAGAGAGTGTCAATCCGATGGCCTGCCGGATGGTTTGCAATTGTATATTTCGATTGCTGTTTTGCTCAACGACCCCAGTTGTTGGCGTCAGTGAAGAATTGGTGTCTACATTGGACGTCTCCGCTACTGTGATGGGACGAAGAGAGACCGATGGCAAACGGGGTTCCTATGATCATAGGTTTCGGGGCAGTTATTTTTATTGGCAGTTTATGGTAATGTGTGCTTCGAGGTGGTGATTTGTAGTGGTGCCCTTACCCAGCGGCAAACCATCCAAAGGGTGTTTATTGTTACATACAGAAGATCACCTCCGCTGCTTCAAGGAACTCGGTACGGGTAGGGCGTCGTTGTGTGAAGATCAAACATTGTCAATAAATATAAGTTTTCTAAATTATAAACAAACCAAATTGCTTTTGCGAAACGGCACAAGCCGGTATAGACGACGTCCCGACGACGTACCGGGTCGTACGTAAGTATAGGAATTGTTTAGCAAATGGTCCATGGAATGGTGCCAGCTAGAGATGGGATTTGAAGAGGGAAATTGAACGAAAAGCGTTTGACGCCCCGGTTTGTGCCGACGCCAAAAACCTTCCCTGCCAACCCGAGGGACTTTTAGCGTGTCCGGAGGAAAGTTTTTGTCATAACGACTTTCTGTTTTTGGCCGTTTGCCAAAAGGGATAGAAACACAAGAGCCGGCGCGCCCGTTTCGGTTGCTTGGCGCGTATCAAATCCACCACACACGGGGTGTTTTTTTTATTATTATTTCGCTAGTCACACCAGAAGCCACCCCGACGCGGCCATATACCTTAGGCTAGGCTACCTTTCACTATCGGTGTGTGTCCCACCCGTACGAAAGAAGCAATACACTTGAAGATTATGAAATCGCAAAGAATTCGTAATCAGATTCCCGCAGGAATCCTTCGACGAGTGGTGGACGCGAGCACGGTAGATGACGGACATGACTGTTCCGCTTGACTGCAGCGGACGTGCCCGGCTGTGTACTGGAGCTGGAAGTGCTGGACATTCTGCAATATAGCCGACTGTGACAGAAAAGGATAGTGAACGGTTGGTTCCGCGACGGGCGTACCAAAAACGGTCGCGCCCGGTTGAATCCCGTCCACATACACACGTGCATATGCCTACCGATTTCCGATAATGCCGATTATTGGACAACGGGCAGTGTTGGGCTATTGATTTATGGGCCTTTAGGTTTCATTTCCTTCTTTCGCGTTCCCGCGAGTCGGTCGGCGGTGTGGATTCAACTTTCGATTTCACTCACCGCAACTGTCAAACGGTGCCCGAACGCGTATTTGGACAAGAGCGTTCCGGGGTATTCGGGGTATTCGGGGACAAGGGCCGGGGGTTTCTTTTCTATCCCGTGTTATGATGGGTTGGTTTTTTTTGTTTGGTATCGGGAACTAACACTGTTTTGAGCCTGATGGGCTCGGTAAAGGTAGAAATTGTAAACATGTTATTTGATGGAACAGACAGCTGCCGTTTGTGTCATTTGTCGATCATCGAGCGAGGTAGCTGAGGGTGTTGGGTTGGAGGTTAGGCTTTTGGTCGAGACCTGTCACTTGATAACGTAATCGATCGCGCTCGATGATCAACTTTACCGGGAGTTAGTCTCACCCGAAGGTGTGCCATGTCGTGTAAGATTGGTAACGTTGTAAGACGCGACAATTACATTTCAATTAGTTTGTTGGAAGAAGTTGAAAGGCCGCTTGTTACATCGATGATTTTTTGTTTCCCAGATGGCTCTACCGCATGTTTACTCTTTCTTGCAGTACTGTCAAACAAATGCCAAGAGCATAGTTAACGTCTGACGTCTGATGTTTAAGGTCTCTAGGTCTCTATACTCTTTTTTGGTGGAATCAGACAAAAAGGATACAGAATCTTACTGATCTGCTTTCTCCTCAATCTTCTCGAGGATCGTCCTACTTCGCTTTTCACGAGAGCATGGTTTTGACATTCGGTTATTATCATCTTTATGCAATAACCATTTTCGATTCCAGTACTAATTATACGTTCCACTGGAATTGGTAATAACTGCTCCATCATGTGAAGCTCCCTGTAGCACAATTTCGCAATAATCCAAAAACACTCAAGAGCATCATTTTTTCTCCTCCCGGAGATCCTTAAAAACTCTTGCAGCGGCTGGTGGTCGCCTAGCCCACCCCAAGCAACCTTAGGGTTAAAGGGCTCTACGGACATACGTACGGAACGGACACACACACTCGCAGAATAAACATAATAACCGCCGGCAACTCTCTCTTTCGATGAATCACGCCATCAACGCGATAACGGACCGTCGCTCGGTCCCGTATGACGCCTCAGCGATCGTGAAACAAAAACCCGCCAGATATCGAATTTCTTGCGTTCCGAGCAAACAGCCGACCATGGCCAGTCTTCCGATCCCGAGTCTTCGAACTCCCGGTAGGTTGGGTCATGCGTTTCGGTCTGTCTCCGCATACACATACTCTTACACCTTCCCAAGTTGCCGAGCATAAGCGAACTGCGCCCGACGTCAATGTATCGTTATGTATGATACAGCCCGGGGCGGTGAAATGCCGCATAAAAAGTTACAAAATACTCCGACATCTCGCACATCTCTTCTGGGCTGTGAGTCTGGGCGAGTTCCTCCGGTGACTTCATGATGCGGTAAACGGTGCGCGGACGGAAGTGTGGAAATTAATCGGAGTACAATAAATAAACCCGCTAACACGGACGACGACTTTGACGAGGACGAGGACGAGAGAACACACGTGGACGCTGAAGGTTAGCTGCACACCGGGGACGCTGGTATGAGGGTGGTGCATCGCTTTTCGATTTCTTTCGCCGCCGTTGTTTCGATGGTGTAGGATGATCTGGGGACGAAATGGAAATTATCTGCCAATGTGCAACAATTTGGTGCGTGTGCGTTGGCTTTCGCGGCTTATGTTTTTGTTTCCCGGGAAATCGGGCACTAGATTCGGGGTGGCTTTTGTTTCGTGATCCGTTGTTGCTGTTTTTTTTTTCTTACGCGATTCTTTGTCGTTTGTCGGCCTGAGGTCAGGGAGGTTAGGGCGCGACGCCATATCTGGTGCGTTGTTTTGCAATCTGTAGTACCGGTTTTGGAGGTGGAAGAGAAAATTTATCATCCAGCCAGCAACGGAACCTGGCGTGAGTAAATTAAAATATTACAACTTTTATGAAGGCAACAGTAAGGCCTGTGACTGGTAACATGTAGTTTTGGTGTTACGCAATGTTTAGTGTTAAATTATCAGTATGTTTTTATCCTCACTTTAGGCCTTAAGTCGTACCATGGTATAGACAACTGCTCCACGAGAGTTCTGCTTGTAATGTATATTCCGTATATACTCTGGTATCTTGGTATTGCCAATGATTAGTATCCAAAATTCCTGTAGAAGTTATCTCTACTAGTGTCATTAGTGTCAAGCGATTACTTGATTATTTGCAGAGTATCTGTCAGTTGTTCGCATCAGCAGTACAACGTTTCGATTAAAATTTAGGACACATTTGATTAAACGCAGCCCACAGAGCCTGGATTTGTTCAAACATACATTTTATAAAGTGTTGTTCAGTCTCTTTGAACTATCTGCCTTGGGTGTCCAAATCCACAAAGTTCAATGTCTTGTTCATGCACAACACTTCTTATTCTATTCTTCTCTAAGAGCATCAGTGTACATTTGCTAAATCATTTGAATAAAGGGGAATTTTCGCGCTAACGTTTCGCAAGCCAATTGTGCAAATTCAACTGCGCATAGCTGTGCAGCTGTGCTATCGAATATCAGCTCTCCCTGGAGCCTCATATAAAACCCAGTTTGTCCTTCAGCGTTGGCTCTTTGTTAGTTGTTTTTTCAAGCCCAAAGATGAACCTATCGCTACCATTCTGGATGCTGTTCGCTCTTATCGGACTGTTTGCCACGCTGACCGTTGGGCAGACACCGTGTTCGTCCTCGACCCGGGTCCGATGCAATATCCTCTGTCGCAGCTATAACAAGCTTGCTACGTGCAGCAATAGTGAGTGTGTGTGTGTCGAAAAGACTACTAAAAGCCCTGCCTAAAGAGCTGTGGTTGGGTTAGTAGTACGATGGGAATAAAGTAAGAACGTTCTTTTTTTTCTTTCCCTAAACGACTGTGACCGTTTATTGTTACTTGGAGAATGAAAGAAATGACTACGTGACGCATGAGGGACACCGTTTGTCATTTGATCAAGGTGTACAAAAAATTGTAAATCATCAGCATAAGAGGTCATCAACACTGTTGGCACCGTCTCTTTCTCGCACTCGACACTGTTGCTAACGTGTTTTGGCAAACATCCTAAGCTGCTCGATCCTCGACTCGAAGGGAGGAATCTTCTTCGCCCACATCGTCACAGTTAATGACAACTTCTCTCTCTCTCCTTCTCTCGCTAGACATTAGTGTTTAAGGGGGCAATTTTGTCATTTATTCAATTTCACAACAAGTTTTAGATGTTGGGGCCCTGATGTGAAGGTTTGAAATAATTTCGGAACCAGACTCATAACACACTTTTACCGTTAAGGCAATCCACTCCGAAGGGGCTCCGGTAGTAAGTCACGGGGCGTACGCTAATCGACTTGCGAATGGATGATTTCGCAGTTCTCGTCGATGATTGTCGAAATATGTCTTTTACTTTTGAGGGTGAAAATCACATGTCCTAGAAGAAGCGAACAGCGCTACCACTTGCCGAAATGGGCATTAGGCTGACATGGGGCGTTGGGGTAACTTATGGCAATGTGTGTCAATGGTAAATGGCGGACATTGAAAATGACGATCGGGCGTTTTGACGGACAGCTTGGAGCTGCTGCGAAAGTCCATCGAACGGGATGTATTGTAGTGTGTGGGACGTTTGGAATGTGTTTTTCGCTGGAAAGTGATCCAGTGATAAATCTAGCAAATCTTTCGAGACACATACGTTTCTGTATGTCTGTACATGTGTACCTATGTTTCTGTAGCAGTAAACACTTGTCCAAACAGTTGAGTTGTTGATCGTACACGGGTCTGGATGATCTGGACGACTATGAAGCTTTCGGGAGATGGTTTTCGTGTAAATGTATCTCTGGGTTATTGAAAGAACTCTTTGTCAACTCGAGTTACAACCATCAGCTTCGAAATTTGAATTAATCACTACATCCATATCATCTTGTACGTAAACATCCCGATGATAACACACGGTTCGGTTCAAGGTCTGTCAGCGTTACGAAGAAAAAGTAGAGCACCGTATGTGCAAACACACCGTTTGGTGGCAGTATTATATGGAGGATTTTCCAGAGTTTCGGTTGCCATTTCGATACCTTCTTCATTAGCAACCGGACAGTACGCGACCGAAAAGCGACCGACCGTGTGTGGTTTTAGACGCAACGTAACAGTGCCAAAGCAACGATGAGATTCGTCGTAGTATCCTTCCTGTTGGTGGCCCTGCTGGGTATGTTCTCCGTCAGTGAGGCACAGTTTGCCAGAAATATGGCCTGCACAACTAAGGATGGTCCCAAGTGGGCTAACAGTTTCTGCTCCGCCGTGTGTCACATGAGCGGCCGTGGGGCTGGATCCTGCAACGACAAGGATGAGTGCATTTGCTCTTCTTAAGTAAGCGGTCGTGCGTTGTTTGAGTGAGATGCGGTGCTGGTGGGATAGTGAATAGAAGAAATAAAACTTTGTTAAAATATGTACGCTGATATGAATTTTTCTTGAGCGATGACGTTGAGGAGGTGTGCGAACAGGTTTATTAATAAATTATGCAGTGGAATAATGTTGAAAGTAAGGTGGCGTTTTTGGAAAGAAACATTGACTATCGATACATACTTTTACATATTTCAAACTTTGTTGAAAGCTTCGAATCTAACGACAGATTTATAACGCCTGAAATGCTGCAATCGTAACAAGTTTTTATTTTATTCCAATTTAGTTGATCTTCCAATGGAATTGTATTTCAATGAAGAGTATACAGAAATAAAGACTATTGTGGTGATAATTTAAAATATAATCTATTGGTTAGCTCACTTGTTAAACTTTTTATTGATATTTAATGAAATTACTAGGTTTCAATATTCTATACAATGTAAGTGGGACGTCCTCTTAAGATGTTCCTGATGATTGACCACCAGAAGCGACCTCCGTTCTTCTCTGCTTGCGCCTCTGCATTTCCTTCCGGAGTCACCTCCACGTTGCTTGCAGCCTGTACGTTTCCATCATCACCGGCAGCCTGACCGTACCCAATCACGGCCAACAGACCGAGCAGGACGAATACGAACGCAAATTTCATGTTGAGTATCGTGTTTGGAGCTAGAATTCAACTAACGCCCCAGTCTGGGGAAGTGTTTTATAGAAACGTTTCCTGCTCAGACGGTAAGCGACCATTCTGTTGTTTGTTTGAACAAAAAGCCATAATCCAACCTTCAAAAACACTTTGAGGATGTTTGTTCTGTTGGCTGGTTCAATCGATGTCTAAACAAACAGGAACTCCACCTAAATACGACTTACACAAATGAAGTGTGGAAAATTTTCCAAAAATAATGTACAGAATTTCCACAAAAAAATGTGGAACGCTTCACGATTTTGCGTGTCATCCTTGCGCAGGGGCCATGCTAATCTTCTCTGTATCGTTCCAATTTTAGTATATGTCTTGCCGAAGCAAAGACAAGGGCAGGGGCGATTTGGTTGCTATATATGCTGTCTGTCATTCGTTTTACTTCTAGCGATGGATAAAGGATACACACAAAGCCTTTGATACTTCTGTGTGACTGTTGCGAGGTTCCGTTTCGGTTACACCTCGTCATTAAGCCATCCTTCAGGTAGAATTATGAACCTCCGGTAATATTTTATTTTATGTTATTTACGTTTTATTATTCTATTCTTCTATATCGGTTATCAAAAGTTGCGTTTGTGTAGATAAATATGAGCTTAAGAAAATTAAGAATTAACAATTTTCCAGAAACTATTGTCAAAATGGATAAGATATAATCATGAAGGGATGTGTGCAAGCGATTCTGTTGTTTTTTTTTACAAACAACCTTGACTTAACCTTGAAAACATTCTGACGATGATTCTTCTTCTCTTAGCTGTTCTATTCTAATTGATATTGAAATAACTGGCCTTCCACCTTCATACGATTTTCCAATGAGCTGGAAACAATTAAAAACCAATGAGTAGCATTTCCACAAAAAATGTGGAACGCTTCACGATTTTGCGTGTCATCCTTGCGCAGGGGCCATGCTAATCTTCTCTGTATCGTTCCAATTTTAGTATATGTCTTGCCGAAGCAAAGACAAGAGCAGGGGCAATTTGATTGGTATATATGCTGTCTGTCATTCGTTTTACTTCTAGCGATGCATAAAGGATGCGTACAAAGCCTTTGATCCTTTTGTGTGACTGTTGCTAGGTTCCGTTTCGATGTCAGCTCATCCACAACCCATCGTTTATAAATAAATAAGAGCGAAGTGTTTTCGATGTTTAGTTAGATGTTTATTCTTTTGAGATACTCGTATTATTTCATTATAAAACTATGTATAGAATATCAAAATGTTTAAATAAAGCAGATAAATTGCTTTCAAATGTAAATCTCGTTAGGCCAATATCAGTTTCGTTGCAACCAATAAAAATAAACTTCTTCAAAAGGGAAAAAAGGCATGAGTGTGTATACGACCAACAGACACTCACATCCGCACTCGCTGGAACTCATCGAAACCCGAACAACACGTTCGCAGTTGAGTCCATGCGTTAGAAGAGACAGATAGAGCTAAGCGAAACAGCAAACAAAGCAAAGCACTCGCAGCAAGCAAGTGCAGCGAAGCGTTTATTTTTCAAGCAAATCAACACGCCAACCAAATTTTAAAATAATTGCGAAATTTACACTTTTTCACAAACTACAGATAGAATTTAATACCGATTATTGATACAATAATGTAATCGATAGAAGAATATTTTAAGCACAACATATTTTGTTGTAAAACAGCTCAAAATTCTGTAATAATTGCGTTGTACCTTCACCGACACCGCTCGCGCATGGGGCTTGCTGGCGCAACCAACCGAACCGATCGTTTCATTCGTGTTTCAACCGTCAAGGCAAGCACGCCGTCGATCAGCAGCGTGTGGTACGAAGTTTACAAAATACGCGCTCGCCCGGAATCAACAAAACAGTGTGCGCGAGTGCGAAGTCTACGACACTTGGAGTAAACAAAACAACCATCGTTTGGTGGCGCGTTAAGGTCACAAACAGATACACCCCGTTTTGCACTAAGTTTACACCCAACAGAGCCCGACAGTTGGTGAAGTGTTGTAAACATACACAAACGGAATAACACCAGCACATGGTGCATTTAAACACCCTCCCGGTACGTGTGTGTTTGTCCGGCATCAACGACAGGGAAAGTGGTTCTGTGGATGGATGGTTGAGAAGTGATACTCCCCGCCCAGTGTACCCCAGTGACAGGAGCCTCAAATTTCGGTCGCAAATTTGGCAGATGAAATCAACGCACCACCGTCGCCGTGTGTGTTGGTCTGTCGGTAGATGCCGGTGAAAACTTTCACAAATCGGCCAACCGTTTCTCGATTGATATGAATAATTAATTTCCCGCCCGAGCGGCACGGGATCACAGGTGGGCTTTAGCCATTTAGTGTGTGCGTGATTCTTGATCCGGCAGTTCCCCGTGCCATAAGTGTTGGTGTGGTGCGGATTGCGTTTGCTAGGTCAGAAAAGCACGCAACAAGTGATGTTCTGCGGCTAATAACAACTTGAAACCTGGGAGAGAATATCGCCAGGCCGAATTGGCAAGTGAGAGAGCAGTTTTTACTTTCGTTCGGAATTTGCTCACCCAACTTTTAGTTTCGTTCCGATGCTAATGGTGTCCGGTTTATGCTGCTGCTCCCTGACGAGTCCTAACACGTGCAGGTGCTGGCTGTGCGTTCTTTACGACCGGTGCCCGGTTTGTCTGTGCCGTAGTGCGTACCATTAGATGTGTCCGAACCCGAATAGCAGGACGCAACCTCGTAAAGGTGGACAGTGAAACCAAACGGTAAAAACAAAGAAACTCCAGCTCGTTTTGGAGGGCAGTGGAATCGATATTATCTTGGGGAGCGAACCGGTTTGCAGGTGTACGGGTATCCGTCTCATAAACCTCTGGTCACCACTGCCAGGTGATCTTTCGAGTTGTTGCGTTCGAGGGAAGACGCTACGGTGACGCACCCAGTGGAAAAGTTGTGCTTACTGCCGATATCGATTTTGCACACCAAACACACACTCAGTAGGCCACAAACGTGACCTGGGACTGGCCGTGTGCGCGTGCTGCAGTGGTATTTATCGATTTTCCTGCCAACAACGTCCGTCCTTCATCGGCGCCTCTTCAAAGACACGTCACGTAATCTTGACGCCAATCCACACGGATTGGCGGAGTCACTAGTAACCGGGTGACAATCAAACGGCCGGCAGAATGTATTTAGTACAGGTAAGCGAGTCGTCCTTTTTGTAATGGTAGTTGTACGTGTACAAGTGGAATTACCCGGCCCGGGTTGAGGATGCAAATCTGTGAGAACCTGGGCTACAGGTAAACTTCGGTAGAGGAGGTCTTGGAATTGCTTCAATTAAAACTCCCATAAGGGGAAAACCCTCGTGACAGTTCACCTACCCGTAAGAAGAGCCCAACATCCGAATGGTGCTATTTCTTGCAGGTGCAGTAAAGTAATTTATCGGTGTGTAAGCGTGAGAACAACCGTCTCGAATTTTCATCTCCCAGTAGGGTGTGAATGGACCTTTAAAGCACTTGAAATGCTTTAACCCTCAACGGTGAGGAACGTTCTTTCAAGGGCCTTCGCTTCGCGCGTTTGGGAAGTCCTTTTTGCTGCAAAGATCGCTTCCGTCTGGTATTGATAACTCCATTTAAAGAGCTATCGGTAGTGTCATAAGCCAAGGGCAACCCGTGTCCGTGTATCATTCCATCTGTCATTCTGCAAATAAAGGTCACTGTCGCTGTGTGACATTGTTGTGCATTGCAAGGAGAAACGTTTTGTGCAATGTTATATCGATAAATGGAATTTACTGAGCTTGTAAAATGGATGGCGAGTGGAGAAGCAATAATAAGACGATTTTAATCACGCTTGCCATGTCGCAAGCTTATTATCTGTTGAAGGTTTTAATTTGAGGCGTCACGGCCACAAGAAGCTTATATTGCAAATTTGACGTAAAGAATACCAAAGAAATTCTTGGAGGATAGTTTATCCGCAACGTATTTTAAAATATTATCTGTTAAGTAACAAGCTGACCGTCTTGACAGATAACTCACCCCTCCGTTGCTAGAGGGGGTGATGTTTCAATGCAGTTTATCTCATAACACTTGACGAAGGCACACACTTGCTTGGCAACAAAACGTGCACTAATGAGTGTTTGTAGTGTATTTGTTTATGTACATTTTTTTATTTACACCGTGACAAGGAACGTGACACAATCCCCATCGTCGGACGAGTGCAATAACGTTGCTGAGTTTGTGTGCGTTTGACATGTTTACTATAAAGCCGTCAGCAGATGGCAACAACACGATACTTTAAAGACGTTTTATTCTTCTCGTCAGTAGAATTCTTTGCTGTTCTTGCGCACCAAAAAAAAAAAAAATACAGACCCCGTCTAAAGTATGCGTGTATCGTGTTCGACGACCATCAAAAATCCATGACGCTTCTTATCCCTCGAAGCGTGTCCTTCGAATACCAGCCGAATTAGCGGGTGGTAAACAATTTAAATCTGTTCACCATCCACTGTTTGCTGTCTCGTTTTATTCCCTACGATCTCGACGAATATATCATCCCCGTGAAGGATGAATTCTTCGCCACTCGTGCATCCTCCATCGCCGGTCCCTGTTGGAAATTGGAATCCCTTTTTGTTTGCATCGCGTCTTTACCTTTGCAGGGGTGTGTTTAATTTTGTTATGCCTGTTTGTTGTCGTTTTCTCCTGCTCTTCCGCCCTTCGTTGGCTTACTCTTCCTCTCCAAAACAACGTTTTGTTAATCCAAAACGCGCTCAACTTCCTCGATTTGCCACGACATAAGTCCTTGCGTGTACGGCGCACGGTGAAGGCTAACCGGCTGCTATTCACGCCACAGTCGATAAATTGCTCACGGCTGAGACGATCGAAACGGTCTGGCCCCGGATGGATCGATGGGTTTTTGGCCGTGATCATAATTTCTGGTGCTGATTATTCGTCCGTTGCTGAGGTTCGTCGCTTGCAGCCGCGCGATGCACGTGAGTCTTTCGTTCCTTCGCTTTGAAGGGACCCTGCACGGCTGCATCCTTCCGACGGATCGGATCCCTTTCGACAAAAAAGGGATCGTATCAGCACGAGATCGAGCAGATCCGACGGTTTGATTGCCAGTAGTTGTTGGTGTTGTTTATCGAAAAACAACCTTTCGAAAGAAAAAAATGGGAAGAGAAAAATATTCTAACAAAGTGAAAATTATGCATTCCGGGTGCTGTTGTGCAGTTTCGAAATGATCTTACGATGATGGCCTTCATCTCGACGAGCTCTTCCTGGGCGACTTCCTGGGGCCGGTGCCGGGGTAATTTTGACACACAATCAAAATGGCTGATGATTTGCACAGTTTGCCGAGTGGGGCGAGTTCTTCTTAGAATCGT
Organism: Anopheles maculatus; assembly: GCA_002091835.1. Classification (NCBI taxonomy): domain Eukaryota; kingdom Metazoa; phylum Arthropoda; class Insecta; order Diptera; family Culicidae; genus Anopheles; species Anopheles maculatus. Next base: position 374,628 of record KZ061716.1, on the reverse strand, counting down.
CCAAAAACCCCTTCAGGAAGGTCTTTGATTTGAGGTTTTTTTTTCTGGTTTTGTTTACCCGTGTTTTGCTTTCTTTTGTATTCTCGTGACGATTTGAAAAGCTTCCGAGAACATATTGAATCTACACATTAATTGAAATTGTGCTGTTGCTCAGAGGGAAAGACAACAAAAAAAGTCAATCAACTTGAAGTATAGTTTTTATGTGGCGTTTAGTGCTTCCGATCTTTACAGTACAAGCCTCACCGAAGAAGGCAAGAAGCGTTTTTTTTTTTATAGATTCGATAAGTAAAACTAATTAACACTAATTATTGAGGAAAGCCCGGATTGTTTTTGTTCTACTCCGGACCCGTAAATTGTGCTTTTCTTTCTATCCCTTCAAACCCCCACCTTCGATACAAATGTACCGTTTATTTCCCAGTCCCATCGATCGGACGGCCAGATCGTTACCTTCAACCTTCAGGAAAAAAGGCAATCCGCCTAGAATGATAAATGAATGGTGTAAAAGTGAAATTCATCACCCAGAATGCAGACACCCTTAAGAACCAAGTGCCAAGTTCTAGGCTGCAAAATGAAGTTTCGACCCCGTAGTTTTTGTTCCCTTATTTTACCCAAAACGATCGATGCCAAACCATTGATTAGATCGTACCCGTAACCGTTTGAGACGTTTGAGACGCCCCAAAACTATGCGATGACCGGCTCACGGCTCAAACAAGGGGACAAAGCTTTCTCACACTGGCGTCTAAATTGTTGGGCGAAAGAATATTAACGCCCCAAAAATGGACACCAAATTGTGGAGCAACCAATCAACACACCAGCAACGGAAAGAAAACAAAAACCTCGGGCTCTATTGTGGCGTGAGGCTGGTCGTCTTGAAGATGTGATGTGGTCCACGAAACAGGGCGCACTCCGTACCCAGGGCGTACTTGTTGCGTATGGTGAAACGCGGTTTCGGTAGACGCTTGTTAAAATTCAATTAAAAGGTGTTGAAACATAAATTTACACCTTACCGTTAGGGGTGTTGGCATTATGGGAAGCGTGGGGTGGTGAAAGGAGGAGAAGCAAAAAGTGCACCAAACATGGCAGGGAGAATAAAAAATTGGATTATAAAATGAACAGTACTTCGGTTTAATTTAATGTGGATTTCTTTCACCACTGCCCTAGTGTGGGCATTTATAATCATTTTGCATCAGTAGATGAACGATCGTTTAAAGTATATCACTTGCCGCTTTTGAAACGTTTTGTGCGTGACTTGCTGACAGCGAACGACTATATTATGCATTATGTATAAGGCTTGTCCTGGCAGTTTGTGGACGAAGATGATGACGACGTCATTGTTCATCTACAGTCACTCCAGTTTAGGGCATTTCGGGCTGTCCGGGTGTTTTATTTAATTTACGTTTGCAGTTTAACTTTCTCATCCACCAGAGCTAACACTTCGACGACGGTCTCTTATGCATACACAACCCCAAACACTGGACCGAGCCCCGGCAGACTTAACCTCGCAACTCCGCTACTGTTTGACAAACGACGCTGGTGACGGCTCGCTTTCGACAAACGATCAACACCGACAGAAACAACCTGCTACAACCTTCCGGCCCCTCAAAACCGGCAGGGAAAGTGTAGCAAACGTTTTGGGGGGGGGTTTTGGGATAGAAATTCATAACCCACGCCTACGTGCACTCGGACGGGCATCACCGAAAGTGATTAAAACCACATTTAAAACGAATCATTTTCTCTCGTACTAATCAGCTCGTTTGATTTTGGTGTGAGTTGTTTTTGGACGGTTCGTTTTGATTCGCCAAACCCGCGCGCGGTCACGGTCGAGGATGGTTAGTGGGGGGATGTCTTTTTACCGCGGGAAGCGTTCAGTTCAGCTTTCTTGTTGCGCCGATGAAAAGTGCTTCCGAATAGGAGAGGAATGAAAAAAAAAAAAAACTTTCACTTCCAGAAAAAGAAAACGATACGAAACGATTGTCACGATGGAACGAACCCCGAATTCGTTTCGTTCGGTTTCGGTTCGGTTTGGTCAACTGTAAGGGTCAAAGGTGTGTGTTGTGGTGATGTTGAGACCCTTTTTTTCTGATTACTATTCTCCTTCTGTTTGATAATGGGAAAAAAGCGCTCACAAATGTTGTCACCAGGGAAGGGCTTAGGCAATCGGAGAAGCAAAACCCGCGCGGAGGGATTAATTGTACGCACTTAAGCAGCCCGAGCGGTTCGTCCACGCCCGCATGACATCTTCATCGTGGTAGCTAATACGGTGTGGAATTTCTCCGGTGCTGTTGAATAGATGAGAAACTGGCCTCCTCCCGTTAATCGGTGGCTTTTGTCAACGTTTGAGAAGCGTTTCAGGGATTCGTTTGTCCCGGAATTGAATACAGCTCGATCAATCTTGTGCGCACTCGTAAGCAATGAATCTTTACTCGGGATAGAAAGATTGAGCGTAATTGAAGTGTTGTGCACAGGAAGATAGGGGTCCAGAATTTATTCTGAAATGTGGGTCTTCATTCACTGAAAACACCTGCTTCCAAAGGTTGGAAACGAACGCCCAACCTGCCGACCCATTGCATCATCGAGCAGCATCGGGCCCGCCGTGTTGTTTGTCCAGTTTTTCAGTCCAGTTGCTCGTTCCCACTAGGGCAACGGTTCGGCCCTTCTAGGGTAAAGAGTGATCTACACGTGCATCCCTCGTTGCAACATGCATCACAGACCACAGGTTTTGCACTATGCAATCATACGTACCTTTCCATTTTATGTGCTGTCCGTGTCTCGATCGCATTCCCTCGATGCGTTCAGACTTCGACAGGCTTCGAGCGAAAGTCGTGTCATGTCATGTGCCGAAACGAAAGTGAAGAAACCATATCGTGGCAGCTACCTGGGTTGCCCGGGAGTCCTTGTTGCGGTGAAAGATAGCACCACTTTAGGGGTTTATCAGGCAGCGGCGAAGGAATTGGAACAAGTGGTCGTTTGCTGTCATGTTTTCTGGTGGAATTGAATCATCGGTACGCGTTGTAATACGTTGTACGTGCGACATATGGTTGAGGTTTTCGTGTTTTGTTATCCTTTTCGAGTGGGGGAAAGGTTGTTCAAGAGGGATGCGTGTAAGGATGAGAGGTGTAATTTAAGATCTTTTTTTTTCGAGAATTTCTTTCAAAGAGAATTGTTTATTGCTATTCGAGCAGTACGGAGAAACGAGGGAAACACATTAAATTTATTGGTGTTTAATATCAATTTCGAAGCATTACGGCTTGGTTGTTTGTTACAAATTAATGACGAGATCTATTTCGAAGCAATAAATGGTGTCCACAGTAGTGCTGGACGAAATGATGGTTTGATCGGAATCGATTCCGGAGCGCTCCGAATTTTGCGGAATCGATTCCGAACAGTAGGTCCGGATCCGAGGTCCGTTGCCCGTTTAACTGGTTCTTGCTAAGTAGGGATAGGTCTGGTTATTCCTTCGTTTTTCGGGGCCCCCGGGGGGGGGTTGTCTGGTTATTTCGGGGAGCCCCCTACGAGCTCAGGCCCCCCCGTGGCCGCTCAGTCCGCGTACCGTTAAATCCGCCACTGCACCCGGATCCGGAATCGGTTCCGCACCCGCATCCGGAATCGGTTCCGCACCCGGATCCGGAATCGGTTCCGCACCCGGATCCGGAATCGGTTCCAGATCCGGTTCCAGCTATGGAATCGGTTCCAGATCCGGTTCCAGCTATGGAATCGGTTCCAGATCCGGTTCCAGCTATGGAATCGGAACCAGGTAGTTCCGATTTCGAGCGCCCATCACTAGTCCACAGGAGAGCAAACGAAGAACCAGTACATCTTTTATCCGCTCTTTGAGAGAGTAAGTTCAATAGAGTATTCAGTAAGAGCTCTGCTTAGGCACCACGCAGTTTGATGGTAAAATCTTATCTCGGATATGTGAATATGATATGTTGATATATTAAGAGTGAGATATTGCCACACAGCTACTTTACTCCAAATTTCTCCAAAAAGTACATTTTGTACTCCAATTTCTGCCTCCTTTTGGGAATTACTTAGACTCGTATGGAGAAATGACAACATCTCAGTCTTCAAACCTCAAAACGCGATAGTTCTTTCAGAGTTTTTGTCCTACCTAAGGCAACCAGATTTCTGCTATAATTCTTGTATGTCTTGTGTTTATCTTAAACTTCCTCTTCAGTACCTTATTACGCTTGATATTTGTCTATTTATTTCCTATTATTATGAGGTACTTCTTTTTACTTACACATCAATACGGAACACCTCAGTAGCGAGCTACGCCCGTACTATACGCCGTACCTAATGCATGCTCCATTTGCTCTAGAAAAGTGTGTAATTGTTGTCGTACGGGACAATAAGATGATGCCCCCTTGCGACAGCTTTCACATTAACAACCGATGAGCCGCATAAAGAAGCATAAAGCACTTACCTACGCGTCGCGAGAAAAGGCTGTTTATAAGGTACACACAGCAAAGGTGGAAGACAGTGCCGAATGGATTCCATGGCCGGGCCCAACCCAAGTCTGACAGCGATCGACCGAAGAGTGCGAGTGACGAAAGAAAACGAATTGTTTTAAATTGCGAAGCTAATACAACAAGCGACAGACAACACTGTATCGATTCGCCATTTTTTCACGGTTTACGGTGCGCTGTACTCCCCTCGCTGTGAATTCTGGCATCGAGATGGTGCTGAGCGAACGCTAGTGGAATAGTTGTGCACTAGACTCTCGCAGGCAAAACGTGAGTCGACCATCAAATGGGTAACGATCCGCCAAATTAGAGACGGTTTGGTGTAGTAGAAATTCTTCGGAGGTGCCGTTTGGTTTTACTTGCCGAATGGCTCGACCGCTGCCGGGCGCCACCATGTTGAATAGGGCCACAGCATAAATGGGCTAATGGTTTTATCTGGTAGTTCATTTCCGCACCCTCTAATTGACGCAATCTCATCATATGGCGACGTACGGTGGTAGAACGATCCTCGCCATTGCGTCCATCATCGGTCCGTATGTCAGATGATCGAGTGTGCCTGCGTGCAGACACCACCGGTGATGGTAATGCTAGCAGCAGCAGCATCATTTCTCCGATCGTTTTTCCACGATGCATCTCCAGAACGTGAGGCAAACAGTCTTAACAGCACTCGAAACGGTCGAACGCGTTCGCGCGAGCTAATTTAAATCCCACCTAGCGCGCCGTCTAGAATGAAGTGCTAGCGCTCGGAGTGGCTCCTGCGGTAGAACGGTAGAAAGCACTCACAGGGCAGCGGGGAAGATGAGGGGGAGAGATGGAGAGAGGCGAGGAAATGTTCACCCATAAAAGGGTAGAGCTAATTGCTGTTTACATTATTTATCGCCGCCTGTCTTTTGATGGCGATATGCTGCAGCTTACCACCCGCTGTTGGAGAAAAAGAGGGACGTAAGAGGGAGTTGTTGGGAGGGGGATGCTGAAGTGCATACACGTGCGATCCACCTCCCTCGGCATGCCGGAGTCAATCAGGATGGATCAATTTCGTCCGATCCCAGGAGTAGCCCGATTACACCGATCTGTTCTCTGCCCACGGAAAACATTCGCGGTACATCTAAGTTCTACACGTGGGATGTGTGTATGTCTCCCTAGATACACCTCACACACACACACACACATACTCCCGTGACCTTTTTTGAGGTGTTGGTTTAAGTCGGTTAAAGCAGTCGGGAGATATCACTGCCAAAGGTTCCTACATTTCCTCCATCCGGTAGAAGGCTAGAACTCCAAGTTACCGTCGCCGATGCTACGAAATCTGTGGCGCATCGGTGGGCCATTGGCCGGATAATGGAATCGGGAATCGATCGGTTCTTTCTAATAGTACGCCGCAAGGGAGGATCGAACCCGGGTACCGTTAGGGCAATCAAAATCAAGTCAAAACATCGCACCATCAAAAGCCCGCTGGGAACGATTGACTAGGGGGCGCATATCCACAATAGACAGGGGCCGCATCAGTGCTGTGGTTGTTGCATCAGTGCAATGCGCGTTCGGGGTTTTTGAGATGGTGCGGAAGATTTGGGACCGAAAACCCTCGCCCCCGGTACCGGTGTCGGATCTCTCCAGAATCGTTTCAATCAAACTGGGAAAAGGCACACTGATTTGGATCAATTTATGACACGATGATTACGGACATTACCTCCAGGGCTCAGGGTATTGGCGGTGACTTTATGAAGCGTTGGACACCCGCCTCTGCTTGTCAGAGCAGATCCCAACCAAGTTTAGTGACAATGTTCCGACCAAATTAGGTCGTTTATATGCTTCGTTCGATGGCGTTGCAGACAATGGGGCTTTTGAAGTTAGCTGTACCGTCCTTTCTTTGCTCGGGATCGCTTTCGGTTGGTGAGTTGCTGTTGTTGTTTGAGAGGTTACGGTGACAATTCTGTTTTGTAGCATTGAAGATGAAGTACTGTTGGGGATACAGTCTGTACTTGATGCGGTACCCATGCCAGGTACCTACCCTATACGAAGTTGTTGAGCAACGTAATGTCTCCGGAAACCTCTTGAAAAATATTGTTGAGGACCACACTTGGGGTACCACCAAGATCGTGTCTAGCCACCGACGGGGAACTCCCTCCAAAGGAGAGCTAATGGGGTAAGAACCGGCACCCCAAAAATCAGACCACATCGGTCAAGTGAAGCCATTGCAGTGCCATGCTTTATGCTTGCACGATTGCAAGAAGCTCACACTGACGTAACCGAGCCGGAGATTATGTTAGTGCGTCTACCAGTTTCCACGGTCCGGGGATTGAACCATATCGCGTCATCGTGACCACACACTCTCATCCGTTTGGTTTTTCGTCCGGTTTTGTGCGTGTTTTTGTTGTTGCTTTGTTTATTAAGTTTTGCTCATTGGCACCATAAAACTGACCGGAGCAACACTAGCTCCTACGGCGAATCGTTGCGCCTGGGACGGGACGCACGATCTGTCCATCCATCAGCGGCCGGTCGCTTGACGGTCGCAAACTCGAATCGCTCGAATTGGCGTTGACAGATTGCATCCTGGTGTATCTGGGCGTGAGGAAGTAATCGTAGAGAGTTGACTCTGGTTCGAGAAAGGCCTGGACGTAAAGCGAGCAGCAAGACACGTCACGATGTTCGACGGTATTCCGCGTTCGGGGGAAAGTGATCGTGTTGAAGGTTATGTACACGCACCATGCCCATACTGCGAAGAAGATGACCGGAAGAAAATTGCATTTACGCGATCGTGCAAGGAAATCCCGGGAGCAGCGTCATCTGGTTGGACGTGAGTGACAGATGCGAAGCAGGGCTTTTGCGCTATCAGTTTAATTATCTTGTAGAGTGATGTGCTGATGCTGGTGGCTGCTGTTGGTAGGCACTGTAGCTTCGTTTCTGTGGCGGGTTGCTTTGATTTCTTTTCGTCGTCTTAATTACTCGCGACATGCTACGATTACGCACAGGGATTGCATTAGTTAGCTCTAAAAATTATCCACTAAACGTTCCGGCGAAGAGCTCTGGTACAAGTGTACAGAGAACGTATAGCAGTGGCAGTGCAATTTTAGAACCATGTTAATAACGATGTTTTTTCTTCTCTCACTTTCCTGTCCTTTCCAGGTAAGCATTCATAACTGTGGAGATGGCCGGAGCACAATCTGTTCTTTGCATCGGGATCGCTTTTGACGCATCCTGCACGTAAGCGATATTTGACGACAGCGGTGTCCTAGGAATATATCTTTAGAACGAGCGCACTTGAAGATCTGAACGCTACAACAACAGCAAAATCACTGCTCTAGAAGGGTCTTTTTTAATCCTTCCCGTGTATGCGTCCCATTGCCGTACGGCGACGGCTTTGTCTCACTGATTGTGGATATTCATCATAACTAAAGGTTGCAGCCGAACAGCATGTGGAAAACGACCGCAGAGTTGTGCTGCCAGATGTGAAACAGGATTTTCAATTAGAGGAAGGATTGTTCGGGTCGCGGTGCGTATTATATCCCCGAACCGAAACCGAACCGTCTGACGGTTGCATGTTTTCGATTGCACCACAATGAATGGAAGTGAGAACGAACCCACCTTTCGGAGTGGCGGACTGCTGCTGCTATATGCTGTTCTGGAACAGGTTTTTGTGATTGTACGTTCTCCTGCTATTCTTCTTTCTTGTGCTGCGGTTATTGTTGATCCTCTCTCTCTGCTGCCTCCATAGGCTCCACAGAATTCGTCGGGAAGACGATTATATTTTAGAACGATCTCGCAACGGCTGTTGTTGGCCGATTATGTGCTCGGTTCCATGGAATCGCCCATAAATCGTGGCATTTGTCAACCACATCGCGACAATCGAACACCAGTGACGATCATCTTCAAACGGGTCCAACAAACGATCGGTATTGTTTGAGGAGTGTCGCCCCACGGCAATATGCGCTTCCCAAGCCCCAATCCGATGCATAATACTTACGCCAGAGCGCGTTGGATTATGTTTATGTTGCCTTGTTTTGGTTTTTCGTTCAGAAAAAGGGCATCTTCTTTGGGGTTTTTGGACCAACTCTTTTCAGCTTGTTGAACGGAAGGAAGGTGGATGAAAAGCATGGAGAAAAATAAGCATTAAAGTTCAAGAAGAGTGGTGGTATTAATTTCTCATAAACATAATCTTGTCACCATCCAGAGTTTTTTTTTCTTCTCCAAAGTTAGTGTGCATCTCAGCCGAGCATCTACTGTACATCGAGTATGCCTGCTGTGCTACCGGATCGATACGATCGGAACCCTGCCCGATACGATCGGTGATGCGAGTGTCGGATGAGAGCATGGGCAAGCTTTGGCAGGAATGTTCCGAAAATCCGGTACAACTCGAAGCTATCGAATTTCGGTTTGTCCGGCCCTTTTTAAATCCCGGTGCTTCCAAGCTACTACTGCCTTCCCTGCACTGCTACTGTTTCCGGCTATAAAATCGATAATGGATGTTCTAGAGATACACGCTGGGACGTTCCTTACCATGCCCAGAACTTGGCAGCCTCATCGAACTGTGCGTCAAGAACCTTCGGTTAACTTATCCGATTTAATCCTTTTTCTTCTGTTCTGGGAATGGATGTGAAGTGAAGTAGCAGACAGAGAAATACGAGGAACTCTTGAAGCTTTAGGTTTATTTTTCTCCGACGCTAGACGCTTGTTTACGTCTTTTCAGCTGAAGTAGTTATTCGCAAAACGCTCACGATCCGGGGCCGGTGTACGTTCTACCATTAAGTGCTAACCGCTCCTTCGGCTCCAAACGCCAAGCCAGTCGCAAGCGGCGGGCTCCTTCAGGGTTCTTTCCCAAAAAACGAGAGCAAAAGTGAACGGGTAAAGGCATTAAACAGAAAATGCGTGCCGCTAGAGCGCAACACACGGTACGGTTGCGAATGTTTTTACACACAAAACCGGGAAAACAAGTCTTCAGGTCTTCGGGGTGCTGGTGGCCGTGTCGAGGTGTGCTTGCTGTCTGGCCAGTGAAGGCCGCAGGACAGCGCAGGAAGTAAAAGTGGTTGTTTCCGCTAGAATGTGAAACAGAACGTAAAGACAATTAACCACTGGGTGGTGTTTGGCCTGGGATAGATGAGGTGCAGTTCTAGTTTCAATTGTATTTAATTGTTATGGTAAGGTGGAACTACGTCCCCTAGAAAACACGTCTAGTTCCCGCACAGTAGATAACGCTCGAACAAACTTCGGTGCTCCTGAAGTTGTGTTTCTGATATTACATATCGGTACTGGAAGAAATTGGAGCTTCCGTAAGCTTATGTAACTCATCAAACCGAGTGAGGTAATCACATTCACGCTCAATTGCTGACACACGGTGAACACATTAATCCACCCATCGGTTGTATCAAATGTCGTTTATTCCTCGATTGTATCAATTCCCTGCTAAGTGTGGCGAGTGTAGTTGACACAAGCCTCTCCCTGATGTTCGGTCTATTGAACCACGAAAGTCAACCTCTAAGCTTACTAACGGTTAAAGCCTGAAGCCTCCCTTAGACGTGTGTGTGGCGAGGGTAAAGTAAGGCGCTTATATGGTGACGACACCATGGGGGAACTCATTGAAGGGCATCCATCGTGTACTTAATACGTCGCAAATCAAGGTTAGAGCCAGGTCACGGTGGATCACTCAAGGTTCGCGTTTGTTGTATTTATCTGGTTAGAATGTACCGCAGGCGGAATGGGAGAAAAGCAGAAAATGTCTGTCAGTAGTACGTCAGCGAACGGGCCTTTAGACGAAAGTGTAATTACGGTTGTTTGGTTTAGTGTTCGCGGACGATTTGTCGGATGGCTTTCTTTCCCGATTCGATCCCTGTACGAAATGGAGTACGAGACTCGCGGCATACTCGATTCGATACGTGTAGAATTACATCCCTCCTCCCTACTAATGCCTCGAAGGTGTTGTGGTTGACCCATTCCCTGCTAGTGGGGGCATGGATAGGTTTAATAAATTACCGGTGGGATAGAGCGACAGATCCCTAGAATGGGGAAAAGAACACACGGGAGAAGAGAGAGAAAAAACCAACACACCATTTGAATACAAATTGCCGAAGAATGCGGGCTCGTTCTGCATTTTTGGGGGTTTCGTGCGGTCCACAGGGTGTTTAATAGCCAAGCCTTTCAAAGCTGCCGTCCGCCCGGCCAACTGTATCCAGCCTGGATGCTGGACCGCTGTTTTTTGTTCTGTTGTCGTTGTTGAAGATGCGCAAGATGATGTCCCAAGAGAGATGAAGAATGACATGACGATTGTCATAAAGTTTTCGGTGGGGCCTAACGGACGACCCGAACTTGATTGTTGTTCCGTGTTCCGCATGCTTTTTTGTTGCTGTGCTGTCTCCTCCTCTTCGTTTTTTTTTCTCATTTCGCTTCACACTGCTCCGATCGCATGCTGTTAAAGCATAGTTCCTATGTTCCTATTTTGTGATAAATTGCGATGGATCCACTCTGGCCGGCGACCGGCAAAAGAAAAGGGTCCCCCCAGCGGGTGGTTCTAGGCATGGAGAAGAAAAAAGAAGCAAACTACTGCCGTCTTGAGCCTTTCTCGAGACTTCTCCACGCAACAGGTAGAATACACCCGAAAGGGCGTTAAAGCGTATGTAGGTCACAAAACATTAGGAAGCGATCGTCGAACAAAACGTGAAGCAGGTGGTTTGGTTGCTTGCTTTTGTGGCGTAAACTCATCCGTCGAAGGTGTTGGGTTTTAATTTTTCCATGTTTTTTCCAAACCTTCTGCTCCTTGCTTACCACACTCTGCTGCTGTCAACGGATTGAGCATGGGATCGGTGTCGCACAACGTGGTCGCAACGCCACGCAAAGATGTATTGTAAACACGGATAATAGATTCACAGTTGAACGATAGAGTCCCAAAAAAGGTATTCTACAGCGAGTCTCATTGTATGGTCCTCAGCAATTGGAAGTTTGCAAAAAAGAACAGGGAAGGCCCAACAATGTACAAAAGCATGTATTTACGCAAAATGCGTTATTGTGTTCATCGTTTTCAAGTGAATTGATAAATGATTCGATCCTTTACTCTGTAGGTTTAAGAATGTTTTTTGCCAGAGACAACTGTATGCAGAGCAAGCAAAAAACAAGCTTTAACCTCGCACTCGCTCGATAAGGTCATCCATATTGTAACCATCAATCAATATGTAGCCGTCGCCTCTTCCCAAATATTATGATTATGGTTTGTTACCGTTTACCTTCGCGAATGATTTCTCATTAGCCAGAGCACAGCGTCTGATTGAAGGCTTAAAGCATATTAATTTTAAACACCTTTTTCATCTTCCCCCAACAAACCATCATTCCCAAATTGTACAATAAGCAGATTATATATACGCTTTTTTTTTACATTCTTCGAGCAAGCACAAGGTAATCTGTGGCCTGTGGCACGATTCCAACGATTTGGGTCATCTTGCTTTGCACCAGTTTGGCCACCCAAAACCCTGTAGTTGTGCCCGTAGCGTATGTAAATACGCTCTTAACCTTCTCAATGTGACGTGCGAGTCGCAGGCAAGCGTAACGATCGAATTTTGGGTTTTGTTTTTTTGACTTAATACTTGCTAATAAAAACACTTTACTGTTTCTTGTTGTGAAAGCACAAAGAATGGGTGGTTTTGTTATCACAAAAGTGAGGAGAAAATGACCTCGTATGTATTTTAGAAGCAAGTTTCCAAAAAAAACCAAATCCTACGCATAAATTATTGGCTGACAAAATGCAAAAAACATGTGTGTGTGTGCCGATTTTTCCATTCCGGTGGCCAACGACCTGTCGCGCATTTTTTTCTTCTTTGCTATTCCACCATCCATGTTGCGCCGCTTGAAGCCTATTTTGCCTTAACCTTATTTCGTTGAGCCTGAGCCTGAGCGTAGATTTTTTATGCTTGAGCGTGTATACGTACGAATGTGTTATGCTAACAGTGGCGTGTGAGAAGCGTTTTACACTTGTAGCGATCGGCAATGTCTTGGCGAAACGAGCAACGTGTCAAGAACAAGTGGTACACCTTGACGGGAAAGGGACACACAGTCCGGCAAAAATAACAATCGAATCCAGAGTTTGGTGGCTGCCCAGCTCGAGCACCTAGATCACGCCGAATCGGTATTTATAGGTGGTGGTTTGATTTGGTCGTTGAATTTATTTTACACGATCCTCTACTGATGGCTGTCGGCGCACACAGTGATCATGAACCGGCCGGACACGTCAAGGACGATGGCGCACTGTTTCCAATCAGGTTGTTATGCAGGTGTAGCACGGGGTTTTTTCGTTGTTGTTACCTGCATACCGATACGGTTACGATGGCGAGAGAGAGAGAGAAGGAGAATTGTAGAGGGTGTAGTTGCTAAGACGCTTAAAGGACTCAAATACCAGAATTAATGATTGATTTATTGATTTGTTGCAGGCTTTGTCGTATTGAGGAATGTGCGCATAAAACTATATTGCCACTTGCGCCTTGTAAAGGAAGTCAATTCCCCAGAAGTTCATTAGGGGCCTTTCCGAACAAGGCGCTCGATTTGTTCCCCGCCGAAATATAGATATTAAATAACGTTCCAATTTTGTGCTTTGTGCTTTTATATCAAACTTATTGGGCAATGGGCTACCATTTATGGGCGTTCGAGCGATTTATGCCACACATTATGCGAACGCGCCTACACGTACATTAGTAACCTTGGCGGAGAAGCCCTCATAATCTGTTCGGTAATGGCATCGTTTAAGCTTTCTTCCATTTCTCGTACGCAGATCGAGATGGTAGGATTCGTTTCTTAATGCTCCTCTCTTCGCAATTGGGAAGATGGTCATCAAGCGCGCCCACTCTCCGGTTTCTGTACGTGTGGTCTACTTCGGGCTGGATGAAGAGATCAACGATTTTTCATTCTGGTACTACTTTATTGTTATTTTCAAATCTGTTGCTCCCTTTTCCATTTGGGCGATTTGGTTGGGTTCGTCGCTTGATGCCAAAATAATAGTAATTCACAACATTGACCTATTCCTGGCTCTTTGGTAAGGGATTTTCTTTTCTCCCTGCCTTCCAATTCCAATGCTCAGTGGCCTTGGTACGAGGTTTTGAATTGAAGGTTACCAAAATAGTACATACACACATGGTGTACTTACGACTCAAAACTCGGCAGACCAGACAACGAACCGAACGAATTTGGCGTAATAATTAATTGCATTAACGGAATATGCCTGGCACCGCGTGCAACCGAACAACCACCACAACCGATGCTTTGCGTTCGTTTTGATGAGCCCCGAAGGCTCGGCGATGTTCCGTTTCTTCCCTGTTCCAGCTGGTACGAATCCGTAATTCTCTCACGCCGCACACGGATGCCGGCTGTATCTTTTCGTGCGGTGGGTTTATTTTCGGAAATTTATAATTAATAAATTTTCAATGCAATTAACCTCACCTTTGCTGCGGGGTTGAGATTCTCGCACCCACCCATCCTCCATTACACTCGTGCTTGTGTTTATGTTGGTGTGTTTTGCTTGTGGCCGCTCGTGGAACCGTGGAACATGTTGGGCGAGGTTCGGACCCGGAGTGTACGGAAGAGTGTGAGGATGATGTTTTGGCAACTTTCTGGATTTTACAGCCCACTCACTCCTCTTCCCAAGCGAGCGAGTGATCTGCGATCACACAGACCTACAACATATGCACATAAAACCGTGGCCAAGCATAAATTAGCCAACCGATTCCGGGCAGCCAGCTTCCTTCACTAGCGCTGGGGGCCGTTACTTCAGTAGTGGGAGCTTTTTTCGGGCTAACTGTTTCGTACCAGGGCTGGTACCCTGGTGTGGCGGTGGTTTACAGCTTCTCGGTTGGCATAAGATTCGCGCGCGCGCTCGCTCGCCCCTGACTTAGTTACGGTTTGGCCACACCACGGGCGTTGGTTGGATGTAATAAATTAATGGTGTATCCGGGACCGTGGGGTGGAATGGTGGCGCGGGAATTGTGGGAAGGAAATTTACGCTTTTTGTGTGAACACGATTAGCAGCAGCAGCGGGAAATGAAATGTGCACGATTTTTCATCGGCATTTAGTAATGGGAAAGGATTTTCTTTTTATTTCTCACCTTTTTGCTTTACCGGAAAAAAAGGAACGATTAGTGACGGTTGGCGATTATATGGGGTGATTTTCCGGATCACAAAATGCTCGATTTTCCCATCGCGAGCGATCGTTTGATTATGTCCGTTCGATTATTCGATTTAAGGGCGGTCGAATAGGCGGGAAGCTGATTACGACGAAAGCGCCTGATATTATGCAATCATTATTACATGTCGTATCATAAGTGCATTCTTTTGGGAATAATATGCTTAATCCATAAAAGGGATCATTTGTTGCAATCGCAAGACATCGATTAGCCTTGCCTTGAAAGATATCCTTGAGATTCCTGCGCTCTTGGTGTTTAACACAAAAAATGGTACGTTAAAACACCTGCCTAACACCTGCACGAGCGCGTCACGAATTGAGATCTCAATCAGCAGCAAAACAACACATTTTGCCTTCTGGCCGCTTCTTGTCCCGTACTAACACGCCTTTACCCGTGCACCCTACTATAATTTGCCAAATCTATCAATGTACGAGAAAAAAAAAACATTGCGAAACACCATCACCACCACCACCAGAACACCGGCGAACAACGCAACACCGACAAGTCCCCGCAGGGTTGCCAAAAACATGAAAAGAAAAGGAAAATTAACTTACCTCCTTTAGCTTTCGAACGATAAATATCTCAACCGCACGCGAAACAATAAAAGAGCTGTTTAAAGCCTGTGGTCTCGGGTGGGCAAACTTATGCAACCAAACACCCGACCCGACCACCCTGCAACGGGCACAAGATTGTGTGTGTGTGTGTACGTGTTGCAATCGATACAGGTCCTCCAATCGGTGTGTGAGCACGCGGGCTCTCGATCGCTATCGTGCCCGCGGCTATTAGCGTCCGCATTTAATCAGATTCCTAGACTCCCTTGACGCGGTCCGGGATTGAATCGTGCGTTAGGCGATCCCTTCCACGAACTTTAATTTCTGGTGTGGTGTGACCAGCGCTCGAAAAAAAAAAAACACACACAACAACCTGTGCAGATGAGCAACACACGAAGAGGTCAATGGTTTGACATCTCCCTTCCCACCCGTACACGCTGGCAAAACGGCAAGTGAAAATGCCAAGGACTTGGTGTTGTGGTTTGTGAGAAACATCGGCCATCTAATGCATCATCCTCTCGCCGGTGCAGCAAACAACAATCGATTGAAGATCGCGTGAGAATTCGATGCTCATTCCGTCACATGATCGTGCCGATCATGAAGCGGTTTTCATGGGTTTTGCTGACGGGTGGCAGTTCGAAATCGACATGTTTTATTATTCGCTACGGGCCATCTAATAACTATTCAATTTTCCGAATCCCTCCGAAGCTCCTGGTTCGTCGCTTGATCGTGCATTGAATAAATCTCATTAATTACTGCCGCGGCCGTGTGCTGTTGGTAAGGCTCGTGCTCGGGCAGGCAACGAGAGATCGCTGAAGGGATCGCGATACCTTCAACCTGCAACCAGAACGAACGGAACGACCCGGCTGTCCTTGAACATGTCCGAGCTGTCCCTGTGGGGTTCGAGCGTTCGAAAGATGCCTAACTACCTGTTTCCGCTTCACTGTAGGAGTGGAAGGAGCTTCACTAATGCTAATGCAAACCGGCACGAAAACCGTTTAGTACCGTGATTAGATAGCGCACATCGCGATCACTAAGCCGACTTTATAAGGGATGAAATAAAAAAAAGCATACAAACCTATCAACCTCCTAAAACCTGTTCCAATAAAGCGCTTGGTCACCAGCTCGGTCAAGCTCTGAAGGGTTAAGGTGTTAGAGGGCACCGCTAGGAATGAAAATAAAAGGGCGCACCGTGTTCACGATGGTGGTTTGGTGTGTGTCGTTTTGTTGAAGCACAGTTATTACACCCTTAGAGAGTGAGAGAGCGTGTACTTGGGTTCGATTTTTTATGTGTGAATCGAAGTACCTTCCGAGTGGAATGTATGTTTGCGCAAAGATAGTCAACAGCGAGTGTTCCAATGAGTGGCCAACTGGTGGTAAGTTTGTCAAGGTACATGACGATGACGCTACCAATCAATCGGATCAAAGCAATCACTTGATTTGATGGCATGCACACACACACAAGACGAAAGCCCCTTAATGCATGCTATTTTATCGTGCGATCGTGCCTAGGCAAAACCAAATCTCCACCGTCTCCATCGGGCTAGGACCACCGCCGACTAAACATCGACAGCAAGCTAACCGTCACTTGCTGACTGGCGGTTGCAAAACCATCTCAAATATGCACACATTCATGAGGCCGCGCGTGTGTGTTGCAATGCCTGACGTCACAACTGCTAGCGCGCTCGCGCGCGCTTGGAATGCCATCTTGCAGCGACGGCAGAACGAATGGTGCTTTCCCAACCTAAACCGCAACGCTCCTGTGAGAAGGTGGCTAACCGGTTCCACGCTTAGCGAAGGGAACTACTGTGATCCTCCAGCCGCTTCCAGCACCTTTCCCATCGGCCACAAAATGGCAGGTGAATGAAAGTGAATCTCAATGGTCGCCGCACATATTTGTCGCAATGTATCGCGCGCTATGCTTCGGGCGTGCGTGGCAATCAATCTCCGCAAAATAAGGCGCAAGACGTTAGGTTTTTGTGTGTGTGTGTGTGTGGTTATGGATTACGATATCCGATAAATTACCTGCTCCAAGAAAAGAAAACAAGAGGCCCCCACTGTATGTCTCACTGTAGTCTCCACCGTCTCCATCGGGCTAGGACCACCGCCGACTAAACATCGACAGCAAGCTAACCGTCACTTGCTGACTGGCGGTTGCAAAACCATCTCAAATATGCACACATTCATGAGGCCGCGCGTGTGTGTTGCAATGCCTGACGTCACAACTGCTAGCGCGCTCGCGCGCGCTTGGAATGCCATCTTGCAGCGACGGCAGAACGAATGGTGCTTTCCCAACCTAAACCGCAACGCTCCTGTGAGAAGGTGGCTAACCGGTTCCACGCTTAGCGAAGGGAACTACTGTGATCCTCCAGCCGCTTCCAGCACCTTTCCCATCGGCCTCAAAATGGCAGGTGAATGAAAGTGAATCTCAATGGTCGCCGCACATATTTGTCGCAATGTATCGCGCGCTATGCTTCGGGCGTGCGTGGCAATCAATCTCCGCAAAATAAGGCGCAAGACGTTAGGTTTTTGTGTGTGTGTGTGTGTGGTTATGGATTACGATATCCGATAAATTACCTGCTCCAAGAAAAGAAAACAAGAGGCCCCCACTGTATGTCTCACTGTAGTTGGAAGATGGAGCTGAAGGTGCAATAAGAACTCTGGCGCAGTTGGTTTTGCTTTTAGTACGCCGCTTAAATGACACAGCAGTGTGAAGTGCCTAAAGCTATTCTCCCGTACACTTCTCCACATTCAAAGCGAATGGGATTCCTCGAGCGAAAAATGATAAATCACTTTTCCGAGCGTGCGCAATTACACACCAAATAGTAAACACAAATTGCAAAACTGTTGTTGTTGCACGTGTTAGGAGCAGTGATTGAAATGTACTTGAAGAGTCCCTGGGGTTGTGTTGGGCGGTTTGTTGTAAATGGCATACAGGGGTCTGTATTTAGAAGAAAATAAGCCTGCCCCATCGGGGTGGTCCGAAAAATGAGGCTAATGGGGTGTGCGATTTGGTGCGAGCTTCCATTAATCGTACGCCAGCGAAGGTCAGTATGAGGGGAGCCATGTAGAGCGTGACAGTATTATCTGTTTAGGGCGCTTTCAAGGGTAAACAAGGCGTTGTGCGTTGCGAAATTGTCAACTGTTTTTATCTACTAGGGACAAAGAAGGATAGCTTTGGGAAAAAAGTGTATTATACCGATTTGGCAAATGATGTTCTAGTATTTGAGAAGATCGTGATCGTGTTTGGTATGGATCGAGGCTGGTTACTCGGCAAGTAGAAGTTATATTGATCACAGGCAATCAAATTTGAAATCTTCAACTTTGAATCAAGCAATGCGTCTGTGTAAAGCACATAGAAAGATCCACCAAAAGAACTAGAGTTGTAAAAGACGATTGTATAACAGTATACAGGAACTGTTATACACATCCAAATAGTCTTTGCTTCGCTACCAAACGTACCTCAGATGTCCAGCTTACTGTTTCTACCACTAGAAAATGGTTCAAAGGTAACAACAGATCTCTCCAGCTGGAACATACTCTTATGCAAACTAGTGTAATAAAACAATTATCAAAATAGTCAGATCAGCGAGCCAAAAAAAGCGAAAAAACCTCTAAAAAACGTCCGTTTACCCCTTGTAAACCGTACACAAAGCATAAGGCAAACAGAGACGTGGGGGCAAAAATGGATGGATTTATGAAATAATGAACACATTACAAAACCCTTTCTTTCTCGCTCTCGCGACTGGCCGGTCCGGGTCCGGATCGTACAAGTTATGCCACTTTCACTGCCCCCCGTAGTAGTAGTCGCAGATAGACCCACCGATAATTGTGGCCGTAACAACATCTTGGGCCACTTACTGCGTACCGTGGGTGCCTGGCTGCGTGTACACGTGTGGACAGGGCCAAAGGGTGCTGACAGCTACGTGTGACGAAACGCCTCTAGAAGTTGCCCGGTTCGCTTCCATCAGGATCTCCATTTCCGGCCATTCACGTGTGCACGTTTGGTGGTCAGTGGCCGGTTATGGAGGCGTTAGTCATGGTAAAGGAAGAGATAGCGAGAGAGAGAGCGAGAGAGTGGGAGAGGTACACGCAATCAATCTCAAATCTATAAAGCTATAAATCAGAGACGCAGCCTTATGGCACCTTTATGATGATGGTTCCACGCGCACCCTGGGAATGCCTTAATGTGTTGTGGAGTTGTTGGGAACATACAGACCTGAAGCTCGCTGCGTTTCTGTCTCGGACGGAATATATCATTAGCAGCGGTACGATCCTCCTGATGGGCTCTCGTCGACTCGAACCTCCTTCATGTTGTGTCATCGATACAAATTGTGTCCATAAAATGTAGAAAATGTCACGGTACGGGCGGCAGGTTTTGCTGCGTAAAGAATGAACCGGTGGAACCTCCATTTGGATGTCCGTTCTACCGTGTGACAAATTTAGTACTAAGCGCTTTTTTTCCGTCAAATTTGTCTACACGTCCCGAGACATGGCTTATGACTTATGTGTGTGTGTTTTTCTTTCCATTTCCATTCGTTGCAGGTACGTATCACGCTGCCACTGCACGCACTTGATCATCCAGACGTCATCAACGTTGAGGGCGACGTCACCGTCCTTCTGCATGCTAGGCTCCGGTGACAATCGGTTGACAATTTGTTTGTTGGAAAAGCACGCGTCTACTGGGTGCGGGATGAAGTATTATCAATAATTCAAATAAGATTGCTTTCTTTTTTCTTCCGCTTCTCCGTTAATTTCACTCTCCCCGCCCGCCCTGGACCGTCACTTTAAATTTTTCCGTTAGCAAGAAACCGTCAACAACATTGCGGACCCAATCTGAATGATCATAAATTATGCATTCATGCAGAGTGTTTGCGAGACAGAGGTGGTTGTGAGGTGGAAAACATATCGAAACAAAAACACATCGCCCCTATCGTTTGGACTGGCATTGGGGTGCATGTTAATGACCGGGCCGATGCAACGAGCCTGTTGCCGGATGTTGCACGGGGCACTGGGCGCGAAGGTCGCTGCACTTGCACACTTGTAGCTGTTGGTGAGAGAGAGAAAGAGAGATAGAGACGGATCGCGATCACTGCTATGGATGTACTTTCTTTCGTAGTGTTCGGTTCCCTGCTGGAGCGCATGTTGCCGTACTTTTCCCCATTGTGATGGGGAGCGTCCATTTTCCCTTACGTACGCTTTCCCGAAGTCTCCCGCGCACACGAGTTCAATGACAGTTGTCCGATGCCGGGAGAAAGATAATTCAATTACGTGACAATGTTAGAGGGCTCATACGTCGCCAAGTTGTAAAAGTTCCTTGTGATTTGATGGCTACGATCCTCGGGTATCGAGTGATCGATAGACCAACGACGTTCCTATCTGCGTTGTGGGTTTTACGAGTTTCAGAAATTTAAATTGATTCTTGGGAATCCGAACCGAAAACATCCACCACTTAGTGTACACAGTTGCCCAAGATCACAAAACCAGTTGTCGCGGTCGTCCAGGACCGGAACTGAGGTACCGGGCGCGGTTTTACGAGTCTCATTATCGATTTTACGATTTGTTGTTTGGGTTTGTTCCGAGTGTGTTTGTTTCCTTTGGGTACTCATCGATGGCGTCGCTCGCTGTCAGTTGGATGTGACATTCGGACTTTTAAAGTTCGGAAATTCATCAGCTTTTAGGCGACACACCGTGGTCCCACAGACACCATCTTACATAATCCGGTCCAGTCCGGCCAATTCGAGTCATAAACATCGAACCGTTCAGCTGTCGTTTCCTATGCGGATTCATTTAATTTCGAAGTGAAAATGATAGACCAAACCAAAAAAAAAAATCAAAAGCAGGCACCTCTCGTTGGGACCAAACATAAGGTTCCACGCTTCCCGAGCCGTGTGGAGGGCAAACAGTTTCACCGCGCATAATTATGTTGCGGCTTAGGGTGGTAATTAATAATAAAGCAGCCGCATCCCCGGTGTGATCGGTACGTGATCGGTTTTGGGGATAGTAATTTTAGGTTTTATGGCAAATTTTACTTCCGCCGGTTGTGCGGCGAGCCGGGAAGAGTTGGACGCTTTTAATTGGGTTGCGTTGTATTTCTGGGGTGTGATGAATGAGGAATGGCGGGAGAGGAGAAGGTGTTGAGTTTTTTTTCTTCTAATTTTCCAATAGCAAAAAGTGAAATTGCAAAGGAGGGAGAAAAATTGACAGTTTAATAGGAGCTTGATTTGATGTATGATGGGCGACGAGATTAGTTTCGTACGTAACAGGCTTTGGAGATGAAAAGATACGGCCACTGAACCTATAGAGGCTCGGTTTGGTCAGATAATGGATTCGATTAAGAAAGAGTTATTAATTGATTTCAAATTCTAGAATCTGCGATTGATGTCTACATTACAGAATTTAAATTTCCGGAAGAAATTATTTTTCTTTTTTGTAAGAACAACTCTTGAATTTGATATTCCGATACATCTGATTGATGAATGATAGGATTAGTAAGGATAATCAAACACACCATAAAATATGTTGAAGAAACGTCAGTTGACGATGCCCAAAGTCAGGTAAAAAAATGTTTCCGCTAACTTCCTTTTCAAACATCCAAATGGGAATTACACTCTTCCTAAGGGGAAATTCCATTATTCTGAGTGATGTGAACGAGCGATAAAACTAAGCTGCCTCCGTCATCCTGTCACCTTGAAAAGGACAGCAATGCAATGTAAATATTTAACCAATATCGGTTGCCATTTCCTGCCGTCGTGTAGAACGCGACGCTACCTGAAACGTCCTGTCCCTAACGGAGTCTCTACGTTCGGTCTGCTCAGCCTGCGTAACGTGTTCCGCTAGAATATCTGTCGTACGGGAAATGCAGCCCATCCTGTCCCGGAGTAAGGTTCGTGCGCTTGGAAAGGTACTTGTTGCGTGAGAAGGACTGCGTACGGCTTACGGTCACCCTCACCCAACACTCACCGGAGGGCTTTTCGAACCGTTCATTAAAACACAATTCCCCGGCAAAGAATGTTAATGCTCGGGAATGTTAATCCTTGACAGTGGCGCCGAGCAGAGAGCGAGAGCGCATTAGCCCCGAGGCTCGAGGGATCATCTTGGAGATCCTGCCATAAGCTTGTACGTCCCTCTAGGGGGTATTGCTTCGTCTTGCTGCTCCGAGCAGACAAATTAATGCAAAAATGACGCTGCACCCCAAGCTACGGTACGCCATTGTTTGAATGCAAATTAATAGTGCAAGACGATATGTGACGAAAAAAAAAAACACAAAAAGAGGGTCACCGAAGCGATCGCTTACGTTTGCAGTCTATACGCACCTCCAAAAGCCCTTGCAGAGGCGTTGGTGTTGATGTGTCGGGGTGTAGCTGTCAGTATTTTAATACTGTTGTTTTATTATGATTCTACCCCACAATCCTTGAAGACGCATGAAATTGACTCATTCAGGCATAAATAATTCATTGCCCCCTTCGCTGTACGTTTAGGTCTGATCGATCGAACTCTATCTCTCAACACCGATCGCCTTTTTGTCGCAACGGGGGGGTGTTCGGTGTGCGAACCCAAATATTTTGGGGTTGTATCGATCGGTTTTGGGTGCGTTCGTACAATTCGTGAATTAATTATCCAACGGTGCAAATTGTCGCCCGACTGTCGGCAAAACGGTAAAATGGGAGGGTTGCAACCCTGAAGGACGCCTTGGAAATTGAAGGTTACCCAGGCAAACCGTGCAGGAGCACGAAGAATTCTTCCATTCTCCATGGCTAATCAACCCACCATCAAAAACGTGTCCAAGGGCTCGAAAGTGCGTCCGATTCGTTGTGTATAAAGGGTGCGTAAAGTGACCTACTTAAAGCGATGACGTCTTTGGGCGTAAAACATTGGAGAAGGCACCGACCAGAACAGTTTGAGCTGGATGTGAGTGTGATGGCGTTCATTCTCGGAAGTAATGGCAACTCACACGCCACATGCTGCTGATGCATAATTGGAGGAACAGTCTGAAAATCGTGTAGTGGTGACTCACGCGCACCCGAGGAGATCGGATGTCTTCGCGAGTGTCGCTCTAGCCGGCAAGTGTATACAATTACATGCGATCGTTTTCCTCATTCATGGGAGTTGATTTGATTATTTGAGGGGTTTGAGGGGTGCAAACACCCACAGGAAAGGGGTGTCGATGACGAGCGTCACAGTGCGTCACACGTGTAAAGTGAAACGTTTTCCACCACCGAGTGACAGCAGAGCAACAGGAAGGTAACATTAAATCAGTCTCTCTACCCATATATACTTACTCCGGCAACTTCCCAAACGTGGCAAACGTTCCCGGCAGTTTTGTTAATCGATTTATGATGCTCACTTCCTAATGCGCCTGCATCGTACACGCGTTGGGACATTTATCCAATTTAAAAGTCATCTTCATGGCGCGTGGCCATCATTGGAACTGTGGTAGCTATTCCTGTGTTAACAAAATTATGGTTAACAAGTGTCAGATGTGTTAAAAGGGTTCAAAGCAAGGAGATTGAGCAACGTCTGTGATATCTCCGGACATTAACATCCATAGAAAACTCCAATCAATAGCGCAACGCATTCGTCAAGCAATGCATTTTACGGCTGCAAGTCATTAGTTTAGAGCAACTCTAACAACACACTCGCGATCCCCTTCGCCACAGCAGTCCGAGGCATCGTCCGTTAGTCAAACCGGGGCACGATCAAAAGGAAGCAACATTTCATCAGCAGAACATTAAGTAAGTGCCTCCATGTTGTCCCGGGACCGGCCGCGGTACCGGTGAAGGCGAAAAGAACACAACCGAAGGTCAACCATAATTTGCACGATTGTTAGCAATTTCCGCAAAGTGGTCCGTTGCATCGCTGCGAGCTGGCTGATATACACACACACACTCAGGACGGTTACGGTACGGCGATTTCCTTTCCCCGTGCCACGCTCAGTGTAGAATCGTGTCAGTGAGCATGTTTCCCTGCTTGTCCATGAACCTCCCAGTGCCCGTGTGTAATGTCCGCTAGAGTTTTGAGGTTAGATCGCTGCGTTTTTGTTCAACATCTTCGAATGAATGAGAGCAATGTTCGAGGGGACCACACAATGTGTGTGTGTGTGTGGTGTGTGCCACTAGGCCACACTCTGTCCAATGTTCACCGGTATGCACGTACCCTACTGACCGAAGATTCGCACAACTTGGTTGACTTCGTACCGTGACATAATCGGGCGGGAACCTGAGCAAGAAAAGGCAGTAGGCACGCGCATCTTCAGCTAAACTGTCTTGCCTACCACCGTGTACACATTAAACAAGAAATATGGCGCAGCTGAACGAGGGAGAGGGAGCGAGAATAAAAAATCGACATGACAATGTTGCTGTTATGGTCGGCAATGGCATCGAGTGGCATAGATTTTTTTGTACGGCCCTTCCTTCTTTTGTGGTCAAAGCGGAACGAATTAGTAGTGACATCGAACAAATGTCGGTTGTTGCGCTAGCCAGCTTACGGTACTACTGCGGGAGAACGCAGGCCAGTCCGTTGCACACGTTGATTGAATTTGACGGATTAGTGTGTTGATAAACAATCGTGTCAGCAGGTGATACAAGTGTCAAATGAGATTTGTGCTGGGTAATGATTATAGCACTCTGTGTCAAAAAGATGACCCGATCATACTGACCACTTGATGGCACTTCTGCCTATCTGTTTCGGTAGCGTTTGAGTTCTCACGTCCTTCGGTCGGCAAGCATCGCAAATGACTCCGAGCGCAATACTCTTTCATACATTCCACAACAACAGCTGCTCGGAATCTTGGCAGCTCTGGGTTGCTGCCTTTGAAAGCATACGGGGCACTGTGAGGATGACAAATTGTTTTGCGTTGCCAGTGTTCCAGTCAGTGTCTAGTCTTTCGATGCCAGCCCTCAAATATGCATACCACATTCCGCTGGGCGGTATGTAAATCGCATACTTCCAACAGACCCTCCATCCAGGAGACATGCCAACTTATTGTCTTTCGCGTGTTGTGCAGCGTTTGGAATGTACACCTGAGCGGCCTTCCATCAAAAGGACCTGGTCGATTAAGTTGTTCCGAAACAGTTCGTACTGCGGCCGTACTGCTCCGCTCACTCACGACAAGTGGCAAATCAAAGCGTTCCCATGCTTGGAACAAGCGTCTATTTTTATCTACCTTTCTGAGTACTCAAATTTCGCAACTCGGACGTGGACGCAAGCACCGGAGATATCGGTGACTTTTTAGCCGCTCGCTCCGGTCCGGATGCTTGGTCCGGCGGTCGGGTTTGCGTGTGCTGACATTTTACTACCACCGACCGACACCACACGTGTGGCTGAGTGACCCCTGTGGAGAGCGATAAACCCTTAAATAACACACTGACACGAGCCGGCAACTAAATCTGTGAGAGGAAGTACCAGTCATGGATGTTGTGTCTGTGTCTGGCGGACGTAGTCGTCATCAACCACGGCCGG
>KZ061716.1:320466-333609 GCA_002091835.1 Anopheles maculatus | reverse complement strand
TAAGCAACCTTCCACGGGCAATTGGGCAAATAAACTAGCAAACTGCTGATGGACGTGCTGTGTCATGCGAATATCAAACCGCACATGAAACAAATGTTTGATTCGAGTCTGTGCCGGATGTTCCTTCACACTTCACTTTCAGCGGTGCAGGTGTGATGGGATTAAGCATCTTTAGCTTAGCTATATCCGCCTCATCATCATCATCATCACCAGCAGCAGCATCATGGACGATTTGCTTGATTGCGGTCATGTTCGTGGAGAGAAAGCCTTCTGCCCATTAGAAGTCGGAAGTATCGATTATTTGGCACAGATTCTCCTCCCAGAGAT
Source organism: Anopheles maculatus (assembly GCA_002091835.1). Classification (NCBI taxonomy): domain Eukaryota; kingdom Metazoa; phylum Arthropoda; class Insecta; order Diptera; family Culicidae; genus Anopheles; species Anopheles maculatus. Next base: position 333,282 of record KZ061716.1, on the reverse strand, counting down.
TCCGCAACACACGTAAAGCAAGAAAGTAATCGCGTTCCACACCCACACCCACGGGTGTAGTGCGGAGTCCCGACGCCATAAAACCATCATCAGCGCCCTGACACACTTGTCGTTAGCGGTTTGGATGGATGCATGCATGTGTCGAGAAAAACTTAATAACCGTCCATCGGAAGTGGGATTGCCGGCCGTACTTCGTCAACTCCCTTTTAACACTTATATGTTCGTGGTTCGCGGTCGCAAATAATTGTGGGCTTCCTTCGACCTCGCGTCAAGTGAAAGTTTCCCTTTCACACGGAATGGCCCTTTTTCAGGGGGGGGGGCCCGCGTTTTCTTCTTGGGTAGCCGAGAGGGACATACTGGTAGTCGATTTGCATTTGTTTGCTCGCATCACCATATACGTCATACGGGGTAACCGCCCGATGAACCTGCGCGACACCAGATGGTCGCGAATAGAGGTTTCGAGTTTCCTACCACTCCGGGGACCACCGGCGGATGATCTGAAGCGATGAAACGGCAGATTTTTCGCTAGAAAGCAAAACCATACACACCAGCACCAGCCCCCGGTAGTCCCCAAGGATTGGAAGCACGCGCTTCACGTTGGAGCTATTTTTACTCAACCGCTTCCAAAAGAACAATCGTGTGGTCTGTGTTCTGTGTTCCGAGAATTGACAGCGCACTCGCGTCCGTTGCATAATTGAACGATGGGCCAGGGCCGGGCATCCTATCCGCGTTCGCTAAACGCATGGAAAAGCAACCATAGCTTTTGCCAGCTATCGGTCGAGCATTAGCCGCGTACCGGACCGTACACGATCCGACGCAATCGGGTGGGTTTGATCTTTGAAGTAGCCCAAAAGTGGGTTTTACAATCCCCATGGATTCTGGGGTAATTATACAGGATGATCATCTTGATGATGCATGCAGTAGGCCATGGCTGACGACATACGGATCATTGGGCAGTGCGATCATATCGATCATTTGCGAGAGTACGAGTTTGGAGCGAATTAATGAAAGCATCTAGCGCATCTTGTGCTCCCCGGATTCAGATCTAGCTCTCGACTCTCACTTTCCGCTCGAAGCGAAGTTTGGCAAGGCATTGGGGCAGAGGTGGGATGCATTAGGGAAACCCTAGGGCCGGTATTTATTTTCCCACATCTGGCCAGCGCGATGGATGTAACGGGTTGATGGCATCCGATGAAGCTACCGATCGATACAACCTCGGAACTTGGAGTTCGAATGTACCGAATGTTTCCTCGACCTAAATATTCGGTGCAGAGTTGCTTTCGGCCAGCAGAGAATCATCTTTCGAGGAAAAGGATTAATGTTTGTTTGCTACGCACCGGTTCGCTGCGTATGTCTTTGTCTCTGTGGTCAGCCATCATCATTTCCGTGCCATCTGCTAGAAGTTGGCGGGTAAATAAACATTACATCTACGTCCGCCACAGCGATACATCTTGTGTTGTGTGTCTTTGCCTTCCGCCTGGCTACAGTGGTACAGCCCCATATAACCTTTACCGATCAGTGGAGCATCTGTTCGGACAGAACCGTCGCCGCACGTTGAACTCGGCTCGGAGCTCTAACCCGTACCCGTTCCGGTTGTCTCGGCCAAAACCGTTCGGTACTGCTTCCGATCTGCCGCCCATACTGGCGGGATCTATTTTTAATGAACTGCTAATGTAAATAAACGGCCAAAGGCTTGGTCCCGTCTCATGGGTGTTGCAGGGTGCTCTTCTTTGTTGTTCTATTTTGGGGGCACGCTCACACACCACCACGCAGGATAACGCATTCGTAACACATACTGCGTGTCAGAAGGTGGCACAACACCGGACACATTGTGATGCGACATATTATGTGGTTGATTTTCGATGTCAACTGGCGTCCTTCACGGAGCAAAGTGGTTGTACCTGCGGGCCTAACTCTTCGCTCTCGCAGGTATGCAAATTTTCGGCTGTATCGGCTAATCGAAGTAGCCGCATCTTTACGGAGGATGCGCAGAAAGCGTAGTTACGTAGTAGTATTCGCCAACACTAACATCGGGTAGCAGCAACACACGCATATGGGACGGGCGAGCGCGCGCGCGCGTGTGTGCTTGCTGATACATCGGTGGTAGTATCTACAGTGACCAGAGTGCCAATTGGTCGTGTGCGTGCGGATCTGCGGACATCGGGATGTGTGTTTAGTAGCCATTTGTAGTTCACCCGCGCCGGTGTGCACACTGCCATCAGTTGGTCGCCCGGTGGTAACATGTGATGTGTCCTGTGATACTTGAGACCGTTGGAGACAGTGCTTGAGTGCGAATCAGCTTGGCGGAAGAATTTACCTACTGCGGGAAGATGTCGAATCAAGCATTTGTTTTATTTCAAGTAAGATCGAACTCAACGACAATTACGACCATCTTTGAAGTGTTGATCGAGTGATCGTGTATAGGCGTGTTTGTGTTCCGCCTTCAGCTGTCAACACTTTTCGGACGTTAATTGAGCTGCATCTCCGGCTGCTGGTGATCTGTCTATCGATCTCCAAACAGTGAGCAGTGAAACGATCGAGGGAAGACGAGCCAAGTGTCGTGTCCTTTTATTCCACACCTCGTACATCATACGTGATCCACACCCGCACGGACTTTCCCACGCACGTAATCGTCTCTAAATAGATCTAACCAAACTGATGGTTTGATGCGCGATCGTTCGAACGAACCAAATTACGACCGAGACAGTGCGGTGTGGTGGTGGCAACTCAGTTTTCAAGGTTTTCCCTACCTTTGCGATGTGAAAAGTGTCGGCAGCAGATGATAGTGTGCGGCCTATGAATCAGAGACATTTTTGTCGTTCGTTTTGGGCGGTACGGAGATGCAACTGGGTGACGTTTTCCCTTGTGTCAGTTGGATGTGGTGGTTGCTGACACGCTTGCTAAAATGACACCGGGCGTGAGGACCGCGCTCAAGCAGCATGCATTCCGATGCGAGAAGAAAATGTTTGAAAAAGTCGTAAATGTATACAAGAACGGTACAGATTGTTTACGGACGGAGACGTGCTTGCGTCACCCGATACCAGAGTGCCTGGTACACGGCATGCGCTGCGCAAAGCGCCTTGGTCCAATTTCTGACGTTTCGTTTGGCAATGTCGGGCCGCTACGCGGAACTCCAACGCAAAACGTAATAATTATGATCATCGGGCTGACATTGACACGTACCCGGGATGCGTCATGCGTAACCGGCTGACAGTGACCTACGCATAGCCGATGGGTGTTCGTGTACAGACGCGAATCGTGCCCTTCCAGAAGGCAGAAGCTTCCAAACGTGAACACAAACAGAAATGCTCCTTTAGAACACGACCCCTTAACCACCTTGGGTCCACGCACGGTGACACTCGCAACAGAGGCGGTACAAGTACTCGGGCTCCAAAAATTTAAATGGAGTACACCGTACTCGCGCGTCACGTTGAGTGATCGTACGTACCCCGTTATTATTCCGTACTTTTACCTTGCACCGGGGACCATCGCAAGCAACCCGCACTTGAGGGTTTGTTTTCTTTTCGGGGTCGAGTGTCTCAAGGGATGGTATCCGAAATCTCTTAGTCTGGGCCCACTGTGATGCTGCTCCCGGGTGGAGGATAATTTAAGCAATTGCCAATTCAAGTAACTCTCCTCATCCGCCGGGTTGCGTTTGCGCAACCGTTCCAGGGAGAGCCGTACTTGAGCGTGGAGTGTAGATCGCCCGGTTTGGATCACTTACCAAGATTTTTTGTTTTGTTTTGGAGAGCACGGGATAAGATGTGTCTGGTTGTGAAGCGGGTTTCGGTTGAGCTGGTCGAAAGATCGAAAACGCCGAAATTTAACCTCGATGATCCGATCGCTTGACTGCGTTTCTTAAGGTCTGCTCGGTTAATGCTTTGTCGACGCAGCTTAAATTACCTCGGCATTTTCGGCATTCACCATTGACGGTGTGTTTGTTCCGGATTGATTTTCGAGCAGGGAAACAATCGTTGCGCTACTTAACACACTATCATCTGCAGGGTGTTTGTGGAACAGTTTTTAATACTGCCGAGAAGCGACGAGGAGTTCCTGGCGGTTGGATGTGTTTGTTATCGTTCGTTAGCAGATTGTAAAACACGAAATTATCGAACACGCTAAATGGTTATACATTCACCATTGACGGTGTGTTTGTTCCGGATTGATTTTCGGGCAGGGAAACAATCGTTGCGCTACTTAACACACCATCATCTGCAGGGTCTTGCCGGGTGTTTGTGGACCAGTTTTTAATACTGCCGAGAAGCGACGAGGAGTTCCTTGCGGTTGGATGTGTTTGTTATCGTTCGTTAGCAGATTGTAAAACACGAAATTATCGAACACGCTAAATGGTTACAGTTTTGTAGAAAGTGGCGCAATCTTCACTCGATGCATTGCATACATTCAGGCTGTAGGTTGCGTAAAGCGTAGAATTTAAAGCCGCGCTGAGAGAAACTCGTAAGGTCTGCCAAAATCAACCGATCCGCACGAACTATAATAAACCTGTCGACCGTTTAAAGCATCCGTTTCCTGACGGACACCTGAACATTGCCGTTTGGCCAGCGTCAAGATGCTTTTTGGACATCAATTTTCTGAACCGACCGCCCGTGTCTGCCTTCCAACGGGATGAAAACGGGATGGGGGTAATGTTTCATCCTCTCGTGGGAGGAGGCTCTGCGTGTTGTATGACGACCCGGTGTGGACATACATACGCGTCTGCCCTTAATCATCAACCCGGCAGCGATTGGTGGTGTGCCGCGTGCGATAAAAATAGTTCGCTACTCCGAATGACGACTCACAGCAGACCACGGCCTGGTGAAATGTGCACATTGCGAAGAAGCAAAATCAAAACAATTTCGTCCGCCCGGTTGTTTGGAAAAAGAACATCAACACCACCCCCCTTTTGGCGGATGGGCGAAAATGGCCGCATCGTTTTTTGTGTTCGTCTGCCTTGTGCTGCACGCCGAACGCTAGCCAAATGGCCGGCAATTAATTGTGCCCGGAATGCGTAAACGGTTTGTGTTGCGTTGCAGTTTACATCGCGTCGGATCGGATGGAAATGTCGATTGAATGGAGCATTTTCCGGTGATTCAATTGTTGTCCGAGCGCGGGTATCGCGCGATACGGTTTGTGGGTTGTGGTCCATTACCTAATCTCTTGGTAGACGTCCAGTGTTTGGTTGTTTGTTAGGAAAGATGGAAACCATAAGACTGCAACCCTTCTTGATAGGACGTTGCGTTAGATGCATTTACGCTTGGCCTATTAGTGAACGGGTCGTGGGGCAGGTGAAAGCTTAAAGTCGTCTTTAAATGGGTATAGTTTGCACTGTACGATAATAAGAATTGGCAAGAAACGATAACGATTGAGTGAAACGAAATCGATCGTTTAGTAATGGATGTCTGGGCATGGAAGAAATCAATCGAAGTCTGTCTTAGAGATGCCCGCATCGGTGAACTTATTTTTAGATTCCCATTTGCTCTGCATTCGCATTGGTGCTGGAGTGGCCCTATAGAAACACGATCTGTACCCCATCATACCCATTCCAGTTCATCCCGTTCCATTAAAAATCATTTAAGACTGTTTATTTTATACTATGCGTTTTCTCGTTCTCTCCCGCAGACTGTTCAGACGGCATCCCCGTGGAGGCCACAGTTACCGCTGCCAAAGGACATAACGGCTCATGTGCAGCAGCAGCAGAAACAGCAAGCCATGGAGAAGGCAACGCCAGCGACACACAAATCAAAGGACGGCAAGGACAAGAAATGGTCCCTAGGCAGTCTGTTTCGCAAGAAGAAGAAGGACATTGAAACGGACTCGAGCTCGGAGGAGGACCGGAAGGCGGGCTTCGTGCCGGTGAAGAGTCAGGGCACACTCAATGGCAAACGGAAGAAGCGATCGAGCAGGGCCGTTGGTGCTGGATTCGATCACATCGTCATTAGTCCACCGCATCAGCAACACCAGCAGCACATCGTTTCATCACACCATCACCAGCTACATCCGCAGCAGCACCAATCGCAACAGAATCAGTACGGATTCCGGGAAAGTGACAGCATTAACTCGATGGATAGGTATCCTGCCTCGAACGGATCGCTTGATCGGCGTGGACGGAAGACGGATCGATCGAGCAGACACTCGAAGGAGCGTCAGTCGTCAAGCGATGAAGAATCACACCGATCGTCTTCGATGTCGCGCTTCCGAAGTGATGACAGTTTGGGCAACCATAGTGCCGGTTCCCACCGGAAATCTCGAACTGCACGCACCGAGCGTTACCTGAAGCGAATGTCACGAGATGATGGGGGAAGTCCACAGGGAGCGGTTGTACCGGGGCCAGCCGTTAGTCGGTGGCATACACAACCTATTACGCCGAGTATGGTACATGCGGGAAGTGTCCAATCAATGGATGTCACATACCGACGACATCCGCACCATCACCATACCCATCATCACCATCATTCGCATCAGCAACACCAGCAGCAACCGGCAGCTCATATAAACCTGCGCAACTCGTCCAGTCTTACCAACGTTCCGCATCACGTTTACCAATCGAACTCGCCAAGTTATGCACACCAAATGAGCAGTTCGGGACAGTCCCACGGTACCAACCCGCAGGCTGTTACCTACGAGAACAGTTTCTACATACAGAGCAAGGCAAGCTCGATGCGTGACGCTATACGTAGTCCACCGCCGATTCCACCGCGTGATCCACAGCGGCGGCTTACGATAGGCCACACGAATGAGGCACGACCTGTGTCGTATGCGTTCGATCGTTATCATCAAGTTCCGGGTGCGGGCAATGTCTGGCAATCGAATGGAAAGTGCAACAGTGAGGATCGTCTCTGGGGTCCCATGCAACCGGTACAGCGTACTCCCCCATGCGCGGGATATCCCACCTCACACACGGTAACGCCACCGCGAGCAACTTCTGTGCAGCCAGCAGAAGTGCAGCAGCAACAGCACAGACAGCGTTACATATCGCGGCAGCAGCAACCACCTGTGAACACCATTCAGCCACCAAGCACGCCACCTTCCAGTGTTGCTTACCATCACCATCAGCATCATCAGCATCAGCAGCAACAGCAGAACTACCATGCAACACTACCCGCAACACCTCCACAACACTCGGTAGAATATCGCTACGTTACGGATGTTACACCTCGATCACGCAAACCAATTCAGATACAAGATCGTACGTTCGAACCGTACGAACCGAAGCTTCCCGAACCCGCCCCGACAGGAAGTGAATCGTCACTAGCTTACACCAGCACACCGACCCCAACCGGTAGTGGGCGTGTTGGATCCTCGTCCCGCTCTCTACGTGCAGACAGTTCCGATTCCGTCGGTGGAGGATCGCGCACCCCGCAACAGTCCGCATCTGCCTTTTGGCGTCGAATCGAGGAGGAACAGCAGAACGGTTCCCAGACACGTCGTGGTCGTGCTACGGAACGACGACCAGGAGTAGCCGGAACGGCCGTCTCTTCACGCTCCGTATCCACGTCGCGAGCTCTGGAGATAATGAACCGCCGCAATCAGGAGCTGACGCGAGAGCTCGACAGTTTGTTGGACGATAAGCAGGCGAAGAACGCGGACGGAGAGACGGAGAACATTGTCAGCGGACGGCTGTACCTTCGACAGACAGCGGAGAATGCCAGCAAGGCAAAATCCAACGAAAAGTTGTATGAGGTCAAGATGAAGACAGCTCCCGAGACGAATGGCCCTAACAAATACGAGGAACATGTGGCAAAAACTGTTGCCCAAGGGGCTGCACAGACACATGGGTCGCATGGGTATCGACGATACGGTGAAGATCACCATCATCACCAGCAGCAGCAGCAGCAGCAGCAGCAGCCGCATCATCATCATCATCATCATCAACAACAACCACCTGCTCCACCGATGCGCACTATTTCCAAGAGGAACTCCTGCTCGGAGGAGGAACTAGCCCGCAAGCGCAAATCGGCGAACCTCGAGGAGGCAATCAACGAGCTGGAAGCGATCTATAAGAGCCTCAAGTTAAGTGACGAGGATCTTCTAGAGCGAGCGGAACGACGTGATCTTCCCACACCGACTGGTTTCAGTCAACGAGCGCGCCACTATCGCTATGACGCCGAAGCTGACGAGGAGCGTGCAAAGGCAGAACCGGATCTTCAACTGGACGATCTTAGCTATCGGAGTATCAAGCGTGCGAATAGTTCCATCAAGGCACCGGACACACAACCACCATTTGGTATCCCGGTTGGACCGATTCCACCTTCCCCAAGCACAGACTATCTGACAGTACAGGCGCCGGTGAAGCAGACGAAACCTCGCTTCCAGCCACAACGTTCTCCGGATCTGGTTGCAGACGATCTTGCCTTCCGACAGCTGCGCAAGGATAAAGATCTGCTCGCCTGCATTGATCGTGCTAGCGTACGCCACCAACCACCGCAGAGTGGCAACACAAGTAGCGGATCGGATGATTCTCGTCAGAAACAAACCACTGGGTCACTGTCCTCAAGCATCTACAGCCAGATACAGCGTGATGCGGCCAAACCGTCCGGAGGTAATCTAGAGGATTACTACAAAATAGAGCTGTACGCAAAGAGTCTCCGAGAGGCTTCGACACCGGGTCGAGATGTAACCCCAAAACCGAAGGACCCTTCACCAACGAAGGAGAAGCTGGTTACCGTTCGACCGAAGAGTGGCACGACACCGCCGAAAGAGAATCGAGGCGCCGTATTCAATCTGCCATCGACGCTGAAATCGAGCTCTTCCGGTAGTCCCCCGAAGAGCCCCGGAGTGACAGAAGGAAGCAGTGCGGCATCGACACCAACGCCACGACCTAGATCGGGGACAGAACCCGTTATCGTTGGCGCCAAGCATAAGGCCGAATTCGAGGAGATCCTGAACGCGATCGCACTGGAGGCACAATCTACAAGCGAGAAGCTCGGAGCGGATCTGGCCGAGCTTCGCAAAGAAACTCAATCCGTGTCGAGCGGTACGAGCCCGGAAGTGAAGACAGCGGCGACGCGTACCATTTCCAAAACGATCGCTCCAACCAACAAAGCATCTGTTCCGGTTGTTGTTGCTGCTGCTGCTGCTGTTGCAGCACCATCAAAGCCACAGCTGAGTGCTACACCGAAGGAAATTGACGAAGTTGCTCAAGCGGCCAAGTACTGTGAGCGGATGTTGCGTGATGTTATAGAAGAAGCACCCAAGAAGGAGAAGAAAGAGACAGCTATACCCGTTATTGCGGTGGAAACGATTGTGCAGCAGAATCCGGAACGAAGTTCGGTTGAGCAAGAGAGCGTGACGGTGGTTGCTAAGGAGCAGCCTACGATTGTAGAACCGGCCGTAACGAACGATTCCTTAGTGTTGGGTGGGCTCATTCAACAGCTGACACCGGCAGGAAGCTTCGAGGCTCTGAGCAAACGCTGCCAGGAGCAACTAAGTGAGCTGGAAGCGGAGGACGAACAGCGTGATGAGCGGGTCAGATCATCGATCGAGCGCGACTACGACAATCTGGTCGAAAGCATCAAACCGTTCGAGTCGGACACAGACAAAAAGTCCACCGAGGAAGAGATCGACCTGATCATGAAGGAGTGCGGTATCGAGCTGGAATCCAACGGAACCCAGAAAGTGCCCGCCAGCTCTCAAACCGAGCTTAGTGATCGTGCTTCCGAACCGAAGTCCTCCAGCGAGACAGATCCGTTTCCGAAGTCCTCCTCCCAGAGCGCCGGTGGTCCGAAGTCTATTGCGAGCGAAACACAGCGTGGCCAGCGAGACTCGAGTAGCTCCCCGTCCAGTGCGGGAAGAACGAAACCGTCTCGATCGCCACCGGTGTCGTCCGTGCGGTTGACACCATCCGACACCGAATCGCAGTACAACTCGTCCGAAGAGCTTGCCATGATCTTCGGCATCAAGAGCCCAACACCGACAGGTAAGGAAGCATCCGATGCCGCCCGCGTATCGTTGCTTTCGTTGTCGTGTGCCAAACCCTCCTCCCAAGCTGCCTCCAACCATCCCACCGATGAGACCGATGAGCATGATGGTGGTGATGGCGTGATCCTTTCCGTACCCGTACCCACTGTCCCACTCCATAACCATTCCCCTACTACTAGCACTGTGGCGAGTGTTTGCGTTGTTTCTGCTACTAATAGCATCGCTTGTAAGAATGTCACTACCAACACTTCCTCCAACACTTCCACCGACACCAATATCACCCTTCCTTCTGACACGCAACCGCACGACACCACCGTTGAGACTGTCCCGAGCCTGGAGGAAGAAGCATCGATCGCAAGCTTCTATCTGCGCAGCAGCTTCAGTAACCATCTTCACCACAGTCTCGACACTATCCATGAAGATTTGGCCGAGGAGCTGGAAGAGACGACGGCGGCTGACGTTGACTCAACTACGACGGACTCGGGCAATGTTAGCTTGAACGACTTTGGGTCTGAGTTTGCGGGGAATGGTGCGATCGAGCGGAAGGTGACGTTTGTCAACGAGGTGCAGATTGGGCCGTGTGGAAACGGGTACTATCCGTTTCGCAGCGTGCTACAGATACCGGAGATCTTCATCGAGGACGTAAGTGGGCAGGAGTCGTCGGTAGAGCAGGAGCAGAACGAAGAGCTAGAGCAGCCTGCTGTAAGTGAATCGATCGTCGATGATCCTCCAGTGGAAACGTTCGGAGAGTTGCAACGATTGGAGGAGGAAAGGCGTCGTTTAGAAGCACTGGTACCGCGTGCTTTAGAGGATGTCGATGGTGATCGACCGATACGGTATCGTGGATATGGTGAAAGCTCCCGCAGCAGTAGTAGCAACAGTAACGACAGGAACAGCTCAGTCGGCGGTGGTGTAACGAAGCGCAAAAGTAGCAGCAGTAGCTTAGTGCAACCGCAGCATGTCGTTCTTGCATGTACCTATGGCTTGGCTAATAGCAGCATTGATTATGTTACGGTTATCGCAATCATTATTGCCATTATAACACTATTTGCACTCATGATACTTTAAGCGGACGAGTAGATAAGCAAAAATGGATATGCAGATTTCAGTGTTCCACGGAACGCACTCACACATTCGGTCCCCAACGACATTTTGAGTGGAAGTCGTCTATGTCGTCAATGCAGTTTCCCTAGCTTGAAGAACGAATCTCTTGCAAGACTTTCTTTGTCGGTAGTGTGTGTTGTGGATGGAAAGTTTTCGATCAATGAGGTTACGTTATTCTTCAAGCGAAGGCTTACTGGTGTTTAGGAACGCACCTGTTCACTTACTGTTCGTTTGGAGGATTGAGGATCTTATTCGCATACTGTGTATAGGAATGGGTTTAGCACTTGAAGGCAATTGGGCACTATGGCACCACCACCATCTTTCGACACTATATTCATTGCGAGAAAACAATGTTCACCCCGTTCGAGCTAACTCGTGTTCGATGTTTGTCGTGCAGCGATGCTGATGTTTTGTACGTTTTTGTAACTAAACCACCCGTTGTTGTCGTATGAGTTCTTACATCTTGCCCCTTTTATTCTGCTGTGCGTAGCGGGGGAAGAGATGTCACAGGTACATCCGAGCACAACCGAAAGCAGCAGTATAGTGACCCTCCCAGGTAAACCACCGACCATTCCACTGATTTCCTGTCTCGGTGAGACCAGCCGGACGTCAGCTACGAATGTTGTCGCTCCCGTCGACGATGAAGATGTCCGCGATACGCAACCCATGCAGTCGGTTGTGGCGGTGCGAGCCAGCCGCAATCACAACCGTGATTCGGGTGGTGCCTTTCAGAATCTGTGCTTCTGTTTAATCTAGAATGAAAGTGTATGGTACGGGTGGCTACAATTCCATAGAATCTTAAGATTCTGACACACACATGGTCCAAACCTGTTTTCTGGACGGGGTTTGTGTGTGTCCCACTACTCTCGAAGTTCGAGACTTCTGTCTTTATGTGCCAATGAAAACATTTATTGTTAATGTCTTGCGTAGGGAAGGTCTTCCGTTTATATATTTCGTACTACATGAAAAATGCTTAGTGAAGTAGCGACAACGAAGTACTAAACACAGGAGCTAATCAACTATGTCTACTACTTAGAAATAGCGGAAATCGTTTGCTTAGTCTTAGCAGTAGCCTAAAATAATTTGACATACACAAATACATACACACAAATGACTTCCAGTTCGCGGTCGAAACTTATCGTTCAACACTTTTCCATGTTTCAATGTTTTCTCCTCTAGATCTGTAGCACTTAAGCCGTAAGGGTAGCGCTCTTCCACTCTCTCAACAATCTGCAAATCGCAAAGACACACATGCAAAATAGAACATAACAAAACACGTTGTGTTGATCAATTGATTGATCAGATGAGACGTCGTCGAAACATCACATATAAAAACAGCGGGAGAAGGCGATCGGTCGGTGAGAGTGAGATCAAACATGAAAATATGTTTACAAACCAGGGGCACGACAGTTGAAGCTTAAACGATCCACCCGACCCGACTACACGTAGGATTAGCAAGTAGGAAGAATCAAGTTAACCAAGTGCCAGAGCTAGGACCGTAGATGCGTACACTGTATTGTAGATGATTCAGCGCGACGCTCGGAGGTGTCCAAACAAGTCTCAACATGCGCCGAAACAGCAGCAGCAGTGGCGTAGTCACAACGAATGCCGGAACATGGCTGTAACATTGCACAGCTATTTTAATCGCACCAAACCGTGGTTCGGTTGTTTATTGTTTATTAATAGCATAACCAACGTAACGACTCTACCTACACCTTTTCGGAGAAGCAAACAGCAAGAGCGGCTACCGAAAGTTCTGTAATAAATCTGTAAATTCCTACGCTTGCTAAGTGATAG
>KZ061716.1:290216-314135 GCA_002091835.1 Anopheles maculatus | reverse complement strand
CCGTAACGAACGATTCCTTAGTGTTGGGTGGGCTCATTCAACAGCTGACACCGGCAGGAAGCTTCGAGGCTCTGAGCAAACGCTGCCAGGAGCAACTAAGTGAGCTGGAAGCGGAGGACGAACAGCGTGATGAGCGGGTCAGATCATCGATCGAGCGCGACTACGACAATCTGGTCGAAAGCATCAAACCGTTCGAGTCGGACACAGACAAAAAGTCCACCGAGGAAGAGATCGACCTGATCATGAAGGAGTGCGGTATCGAGCTGGAATCCAACGGAACCCAGAAAGTGCCCGCCAGCTCTCAAACCGAGCTTAGTGATCGTGCTTCCGAACCGAAGTCCTCCAGCGAGACAGATCCGTTTCCGAAGTCCTCCTCCCAGAGCGCCGGTGGTCCGAAGTCTATTGCGAGCGAAACACAGCATGGCCAGCGAGGCTCGAGTAGCTCCCCGTCCAGTGCGGGAAGAACGAAACCGTCCCGATCGCCACCGGTGTCGTCCGTGCGGTTGACACCATCCGACACCGAATCGCAGTACAACTCGTCCGAAGAGCTTGCCATGATCTTCGGCATCAAGAGCCCAACACCGACAGGTAAGGAAGCATCCGATGCCGCCCGCGTATCGTTGCTTTCGTTGTCGTGTGCCAAACCCTCCTCCCAAGCTGCCTCCAACCATCCCACCGATGAGACCGATGAGCATGATGGTGGTGATGGCGTGATCCTTTCCGTACCCGTACCCACTGTCCCACTCCATAACCATTCCCCTACTACTAGCACTGTGGCGAGTGTTTGCGTTGTTTCTGCTACTAATAGCATCGCTTGTAAGAATGTCACTACCAACACTTCCTCCAACACTTCCACCGACACCAATATCACCCTTCCTTCTGACACGCAACCGCACGACACCACCGTTGAGACTGTCCCGAGCCTGGAGGAAGAAGCATCGATCGCAAGCTTCTATCTGCGCAGCAGCTTCAGTAACCATCTTCACCACAGTCTCGACACTATCCATGAAGATTTGGCCGAGGAGCTGGAAGAGACGACGGCGGCTGACGTTGACTCAACTACGACGGACTCGGGCAATGTTAGCTTGAACGACTTTGGGTCTGAGTTTGCGGGGAATGGTGCGATCGAGCGGAAGGTGACGTTTGTCAACGAGGTGCAGATTGGGCCGTGTGGAAACGGGTACTATCCGTTTCGCAGCGTGCTACAGATACCGGAGATCTTCATCGAGGACGTAAGTGGGCAGGAGTCGTCGGTAGAGCAGGAGCAGAACGAAGAGCTAGAGCAGCCTGCTGTAAGTGAATCGATCGTCGATGATCCTCCAGTGGAAACGTTCGGAGAGTTGCAACGATTGGAGGAGGAAAGGCGTCGTTTAGAAGCACTGGTACCGCGTGCTTTAGAGGATGTCGATGGTGATCGACCGATACGGTATCGTGGATATGGTGAAAGCTCCCGCAGCAGTAGTAGCAACAGTAACGACAGGAACAGCTCAGTCGGCGGTGGTGTAACGAAGCGCAAAAGTAGCAGCAGTAGCTTAGTGCAACCGCAGCATGTCGTTCTTGCATGTACCTATGGCTTGGCTAATAGCAGCATTGATTATGTTACGGTTATCGCAATCATTATTGCCATTATAACACTATTTGCACTCATGATACTTTAAGCGGACGAGTAGATAAGCAAAAATGGATATGCAGATTTCAGTGTTCCACGGAACGCACTCACACATTCGGTCCCCAACGACATTTTGAGTGGAAGTCGTCTATGTCGTCAATGCAGTTTCCCTAGCTTGAAGAACGAATCTCTTGCAAGACTTTCTTTGTCGGTAGTGTGTGTTGTGGATGGAAAGTTTTCGATCAATGAGGTTACGTTATTCTTCAAGCGAAGGCTTACTGGTGTTTAGGAACGCACCTGTTCACTTACTGTTCGTTTGGAGGATTGAGGATCTTATTCGCATACTGTGTATAGGAATGGGTTTAGCACTTGAAGGCAATTGGGCACTATGGCACCACCACCATCTTTCGACACTATATTCATTGCGAGAAAACAATGTTCACCCCGTTCGAGCTAACTCGTGTTCGATGTTTGTCGTGCAGCGATGCTGATGTTTTGTACGTTTTTGTAACTAAACCACCCGTTGTTGTCGTATGAGTTCTTACATCTTGCCCCTTTTATTCTGCTGTGCGTAGCGGGGGAAGAGATGTCACAGGTACATCCGAGCACAACCGAAAGCAGCAGTATAGTGACCCTCCCAGGTAAACCACCGACCATTCCACTGATTTCCTGTCTCGGTGAGACCAGCCGGATGTCAGCTGCGAATGTTGTCGCTCCCGTCGACGATGAGGATGTCCGCGATACGCAACCCATGCAGTCGGTTGTGGCGGTGCGAGCCAGCCGCAATCACAACCGTGATTCGGGTGGTGCCTTTCAGAATCTGTGCTTCTGTTTAATCTAGAATGAAAGTGTATGGTACGGGTGGCTACAATTCCATAGAATCTTAAGATTCTGACACACATGGTCCAAACCTGTTTTCTGGACGGGGTTTGTGTGTGTCCCCCTACTCTCGAAGTTCGAGACTTCTGTCTTTATGTGCCAATGAAAACATTTATTGTTAATGTCTTGCGTAGGGAAGGTCTTCCGTTTATATATTTCGTACTACATGAAAAATGCTTAGTGAAGTAGCGACAACGAAGTACTAAACACAGGAGCTAATCAACTATGTCTACTACTTAGAAATAGCGGAAATCGTTTGCTTAGTCTTAGCAGTAGCCTAAAATAATTTGACATACACAAATACATACACACAAATGACTTCCAGTTCGCGGTCGAAACTTATCGTTCAACACTTTTCCATGTTTCAATGTTTTCTCCTCTAGATCTGTAGCACTTAAGCCGTAAGGGTAGCGCTCTTCCACTCTCTCAACAATCTGCAAATCGCAAAGACACACATGCAAAATAGAACATAACAAAACACGTTGTGTTGATCAATTGATTGATCAGATGAGACGTCGTCGAAACATCACATATAAAAACAGCGGGAGAAGGCGATCGGTCGGTGAGAGTGAGATCAAACATGAAAATATGTTTACAAACCAGGGGCACGACAGTTGAAGCTTAAACGATCCACCCGACCCGACTACACGTAGGATTAGCAAGTAGGAAGAATCAAGTTAACCAAGTGCCAGAGCTAGGACCGTAGATGCGTACACTGTATTGTAGATGATTCAGCGCGACGCTCGGAGGTGTCCAAACAAGTCTCAACATGCGCCGAAACAGCAGCAGCAGTGGCGTAGTCACAACGAATGCCGGAACATGGCTGTAACATTGCACAGCTATTTTAATCGCACCAAACCGTGGTTCGGTTGTTTATTGTTTATTAATAGCATAACCAACGTAACGACTCTACCTACACCTTTTCGGAGCCGTAACGAACGATTCCTTAGTGTTGGGTGGGCTCATTCAACAGCTGACACCGGCAGGAAGCTTCGAGGCTCTGAGCAAACGCTGCCAGGAGCAACTAAGTGAGCTGGAAGCGGAGGACGAACAGCGTGATGAGCGGGTCAGATCATCGATCGAGCGCGACTACGACAATCTGGTCGAAAGCATCAAACCGTTCGAGTCGGACACAGACAAAAAGTCCACCGAGGAAGAGATCGACCTGATCATGAAGGAGTGCGGTATCGAGCTGGAATCCAACGGAACCCAGAAAGTGCCCGCCAGCTCTCAAACCGAGCTTAGTGATCGTGCTTCCGAACCGAAGTCCTCCAGCGAGACAGATCCGTTTCCGAAGTCCTCCTCCCAGAGCGCCGGTGGTCCGAAGTCTATTGCGAGCGAAACACAGCATGGCCAGCGAGGCTCGAGTAGCTCCCCGTCCAGTGCGGGAAGAACGAAACCGTCCCGATCGCCACCGGTGTCGTCCGTGCGGTTGACACCATCCGACACCGAATCGCAGTACAACTCGTCCGAAGAGCTTGCCATGATCTTCGGCATCAAGAGCCCAACACCGACAGGTAAGGAAGCATCCGATGCCGCCCGCGTATCGTTGCTTTCGTTGTCGTGTGCCAAACCCTCCTCCCAAGCTGCCTCCAACCATCCCACCGATGAGACCGATGAGCATGATGGTGGTGATGGCGTGATCCTTTCCGTACCCGTACCCACTGTCCCACTCCATAACCATTCCCCTACTACTAGCACTGTGGCGAGTGTTTGCGTTGTTTCTGCTACTAATAGCATCGCTTGTAAGAATGTCACTACCAACACTTCCTCCAACACTTCCACCGACACCAATATCACCCTTCCTTCTGACACGCAACCGCACGACACCACCGTTGAGACTGTCCCGAGCCTGGAGGAAGAAGCATCGATCGCAAGCTTCTATCTGCGCAGCAGCTTCAGTAACCATCTTCACCACAGTCTCGACACTATCCATGAAGATTTGGCCGAGGAGCTGGAAGAGACGACGGCGGCTGACGTTGACTCAACTACGACGGACTCGGGCAATGTTAGCTTGAACGACTTTGGGTCTGAGTTTGCGGGGAATGGTGCGATCGAGCGGAAGGTGACGTTTGTCAACGAGGTGCAGATTGGGCCGTGTGGAAACGGGTACTATCCGTTTCGCAGCGTGCTACAGATACCGGAGATCTTCATCGAGGACGTAAGTGGGCAGGAGTCGTCGGTAGAGCAGGAGCAGAACGAAGAGCTAGAGCAGCCTGCTGTAAGTGAATCGATCGTCGATGATCCTCCAGTGGAAACGTTCGGAGAGTTGCAACGATTGGAGGAGGAAAGGCGTCGTTTAGAAGCACTGGTACCGCGTGCTTTAGAGGATGTCGATGGTGATCGACCGATACGGTATCGTGGATATGGTGAAAGCTCCCGCAGCAGTAGTAGCAACAGTAACGACAGGAACAGCTCAGTCGGCGGTGGTGTAACGAAGCGCAAAAGTAGCAGCAGTAGCTTAGTGCAACCGCAGCATGTCGTTCTTGCATGTACCTATGGCTTGGCTAATAGCAGCATTGATTATGTTACGGTTATCGCAATCATTATTGCCATTATAACACTATTTGCACTCATGATACTTTAAGCGGACGAGTAGATAAGCAAAAATGGATATGCAGATTTCAGTGTTCCACGGAACGCACTCACACATTCGGTCCCCAACGACATTTTGAGTGGAAGTCGTCTATGTCGTCAATGCAGTTTCCCTAGCTTGAAGAACGAATCTCTTGCAAGACTTTCTTTGTCGGTAGTGTGTGTTGTGGATGGAAAGTTTTCGATCAATGAGGGTACGTTATTCTTCAAGCGAAGGCTTACTGGTGTGTAGGAACGCACCTGTTGACTTACTGTTCGTTTGGAGGATCGAGAATCTTATTCGCATACTGTGTATAGGAATGGGTTAGCACTTGAAGGAAATTGGGCACTATGGCACCACCACCATCTTTCGACACTATATTCATTGCGAGAAAACAATGTTCACCCCGTTCGAGCTAACTCGTGTTCGATGTTTGTCGTGCAGCGATGCTGATGTTTTGTACGTTTTTGTAACTAAACCACCCGTTGTTGTCGTATGAGTTCTTACATCTTGCCCCTTTTATTCTGCTGTGCGTAGCGGGGGAAGAGATGTCACAGGTACATCCGAGCACAACCGAAAGCAGCAGTATAGTGACCCTCCCAGGTAAACCACCGACCATTCCACTGATTTCCTGTCTCGGTGAGACCAGCCGGATGTCAGCTGCGAATGTTGTCGCTCCCGTCGACGATGAGGATGTCCGCGATACGCAACCCATGCAGTCGGTTGTGGCGGTGCGAGCCAGCCGCAATCACAACCGTGATTCGGGTGGTGCCTTTCAGAATCTGTGCTTCTGTTTAATCTAGAATGAAAGTGTATGGTACGGGTGGCTACAATTCCATAGAATCTTAAGATTCTGACACACACATGGTCCAAACCTGTTTTCTGGACGGGGTTTGTGTGTGTCCCACTACTCTCGAAGTTCGAGACTTCTGTCTTTATGTGCCAATGAAAACATTTATTGTTAATGTCTTGCGTAGGGAAGGTCTTCCGTTTATATATTTCGTACTACATGAAAAATGCTTAGTGAAGTAGCGACAACGAAGTACTAAACACAGGAGCTAATCAACTATGTCTACTACTTAGAAATAGCGGAAAGCGTTTGCTTAGTCTTAGCAGTAGCTTAAAATAATTTGACATACACAAATACATACACACAAATGACTTCCAGTTCGCGGTCGAAACTTATCGTTCAACACTTTTCCATGTTTCAATGTTTTCTCCTCTAGATCTGTAGCACTTAAGCCGTAAGGGTAGCGCTCTTCCACTCTCTCAACAATCTGCAAATCGCAAAGACACACATGCAAAATAGAACATAACAAAACACGTTGTGTTGATCAATTGATTGATCAGATGAGACGTCGTCGAAACATCACATATAAAAACAGCGGGAGAAGGCGATCGGTCGGTGAGAGTGAGATCAAACATGAAAATATGTTTACAAACCAGGGCCACGACAGTTGAAGCTTAAACGATCCACCCGACCCGACTACACGTAGGATTAGCAAGTAGGAAGAATCAAGTTAACCAAGTGCCAGAGCTAGGACCGTAGATGCGTACACTGTATTGTAGATGATTCAGCGCGACGCTCGGAGGTGTCCAAACAAGTCTCAACATGCGCCGAAACAGCAGCAGCAGTGGCGTAGTCACAACGAATGCCGGAACATGGCTGTAACATTGCACAGCTATTTTAATCGCACCAAACCGTGGTTCGGTTGTTTATTGTTTATTAATAGCATAACCAACGTAACGACTCTACCTACACCTTTTCGGAGAAGCAAACAGCAAGAGCGGCTACCGAAAGTTCTGTAATAAATCTGTAAATTCCTACGCTTGCTAAGTGATAGAGAACCGCGCTGTCAAACTGTGTTTGTGGTTAGGATGCTGCCAAGCCACAACCTTATATGTATCGCTTCGTGCGCACGTGGAAGCAGGCAAGAGCAATGCACAGAACATGTTGTACACAGACACACCCACACACACCCACACAAGCGGACATGCAGAGCTAGATTATATGTTTTTATAAAAGGATATATTTACACTCTTATTTGTTGTTGAATCGCTTGTAGAAATAAATAAAAGTCGAGTAAAATTCACTGTATAATTGATATCTGTGTTTGGTTTTGTTTGAATTTTTGTAGGGAATGCTGGGAATGGTTGAAGCTCCTATTTCGTTAGTCCCAGCAATCGTTGACTTCTGTTTCCATGAGATGTTTGTATAATTTATGGCCCTGTGATACGCACCGTAGAATAATCGTATCAGGTGGTAATGATCGCATCCGTCCATAAATCCCGCACCGGGGTTTGGTTTTTGATAGATATCGAAGAAACAAGAAACGCGGCCTCGCTTATCATCTGGGCTGGTCAAAAAATTGAAACACCTGGCCAATATAACGTGCCCAGACGGTGTCTGACTCAAGGTGGCCTGTTTACAGGTGCATCGGACGATAATGATTCTCGCAAAGGGGCACTATAAAAAGGCTTCCCAAGGTACCGTGTCCAACTCAAACGGAAAGTTGTGTTGAGCAAGCACGTATATCCTGAGCGATACCTGTCAGAATGGCCATCATGAAGCTGTCCAGTGTGTTTGGTGTTTTGGTGCTAGTGGTAATGACCACTAGCGTGATGGGTGCTGGAGTTGCAACCCGAGCCTGTTCCGGTGGACGTCCCACACCGACCGAAGTGCGTGTTGAGGGCTGTACTGTTCCACCGTGTGATCTAGTGCGCGGATCGGACGTCATCATGGATATGGACTTTACAGCCCCGTTTGCAGCGGACAATCTGCGCACGGAAGTGGTAGCGACAGCACTGGGTGTGACGGCTCCATTCGAACTTCCGGCGGACCGTGCGGCGGCGTGCAATTGGTTGCTAAACGCTCGGTGCCCTGTCAGTGCTAACGAGGACATTACGTACCGTTTGAGTATGCCGGTGCTGCTGATCTATCCACGCGTAAGCCTTATCGTTGAGATAAATCTGGTGGATGATGCGGGACAGTCGTTGGCTTGCTTTTTGCTTGACGCTCGTGTTGTATCCGGACGCGCGGCTTAAGAGGATGAACAATTTTTTCCCCTCATCCAAAATCTGATTTATTCTAAACTGTATTTCAAAATGATATAAAACAAACAAAAACAAGTGTTAAAAAAGGGGTTTTTATTGTGCATTGTGCTACTCGAAGGAAAGAAACGGAAAGTCGATTTGAAAACTGCTCGAAAAGACATGCTGTGAAATGTTTCACACTGTATGAATGAAATATTTCAAGACTGCATCAAATATGTGAAAGGAAAGTTTTCGATTCGCATTGCTGCAGGGTGCCGCTGTACACACTTTGTTTTTAATTTACTGACTTCCTACACTATACCAAGAAGCATTTTAAGTTTTGTTATAATTCTTACAACACTGTTATTGTCATTTATTTGAATATAATTTTAAAACTTGTATCTTGGTTTGTGTATAAATTTTTTTTTATTTTTGTTTGTGAGCAAAATTTTTGGTCGATGAAATGCAAAACGAAGCCTTAATTTTTAATACTTTATAAATTGCTTGAAAAGAAAAATTAAATGCTTTCAATTTGCTTTAAAAGTAATTGTTATAAAGAAATTGGGAATGAAACATTGAATGAATTTCTATAAATGGTGAACAAACATAAAAAACCCGTAATTTGTCTTAAAACTTTCAACTTTCATTAATTTGGAACTCAAAACCTTTGTTACAACTTGTTCTTCTTAGACGACAATAAAACTGCCAACGAATAAAACATCGAGTTCATGAATCAAATTCGGGATGCCGAGTTCGGCATGATTCCAAAGGATCAATCCCCTAAATCTTCTTTAAAAAAATTACAGACGCTACAGTTTACAAGGTTTAGATGTATTTTATTATCAATTCCTTATTTAGCATTTTCCGCGACGGTGGAAGCGATCTTTGCAGCAATTCCTAGCCATTTCCTCCAGTCGAATCCGCGGCCCACGGCAGCCTCGAGCCTAGCGAAGTCATCCGCGCTAAATTCGAACTTGGCACCATCGTTGGAAGAGGCAGCGGCTTCCTCGGGTTGTGGCATAGCCAGCGTGACTGCGAACAGAGCGATCAAGGCGAGAGCGATGGCGAACTTCATGGTGATTGCTGGATTGGTTTGAAAAATTTGTCACAAAGGTAACTGATGATCGGTATCGTTCCGAGGGAAGCTTTTATACACCGCTTTCCACTATGCAGGATATGAAAAACATTGCAGCTCTATTTACACAGCCGTGTTTCTATCCTTGAAAACAAAAGCCAGATGATCCCGGTCTTAGTTTGCAACTGTCTACAAAATTTAGAAAGTATATCTTCGGAAGTATTCTAGAATACCAAACTCTGCGCAGATGGTAGGACTAAACCAAACAGACGTCATGTCTATGTAAATTTTAGAAACTGTCTTCGGAAGTGTTAGGGAATACCAATCGTTTTGCAGATGCTAAGACTAAACCAAACAGACGTCATTCAACTACATGTTGTTTTAAGTACTTCGTTTCCAAGAAAGTGCACATCTCTGATAGTCTACATATGAGAAGTTTTATATGTTACAAGTAAAACAAGTAAACAAGTAAGATTTTAAATCATTGTCTTACATAGAAATAAGATATGTATTCCATTTTTTAGATATATTTTAAGATTCTGTAATAATCTATTAATAAAGCCCTGTAGTGTTTACACCGAAAGAGTTGGCCGCAATCTTTTACACACTATTGATAATAGCATCAAGCCCTCTGGACTAGTAGCTCTTTTTTACAGATGTCCTTAGTACTATTGAAGCACTCGATCACTCCACAAGAGTTCCAGCGATCTTTGATCTACTCTGTGTAGATTGTGCATTCATATGAATGATGTTTCGGCTTATGTTCAATAAGTTTCCATTGAATGTTCATCTACATCTTCTATAGCTGTGGTTCAAAACAATATGTGTGGCTGCGGTGACGGATTCCGCGAAATGGATTACCCTCCGTAGTTCTGAGCAGACTTGGAAACCGACAGACCTTCCTTGGAGAGCACAGTCGAGCGCATCGACAGAAGAGCGGATCCCAAATTCAAAAAGTGTTACCATACAATGATCTCAGCTACATGTGACTCATCAACCGATTCTCTAGAGACAACGATCTTGCATACTTACTGTTACAGGTTATACTGTTACAATAATTTCTAATCCTGTTCAAGCTTGAACGAAGGAGTTTGATTGGGTAAGTATTGGACTCAGAAGAATTCGACGATTGCAACCCGTGATCAGCGGATTCGGTCTTGATGATTCGAGATGGAAATCGCCAATCACTTCTGAATTCCATGCTGACCTGGTTGTGTGCGAACTGTCATTACTGTCATAGCTTAGAGAACACTGTACGCTGATATTACATACAACAACTACAATAATTCTGAACAACAACCCTGCCAACAAATCACCAAACATCTACAACTGAGAATGCCCGAAATAAGGCAAACAAGAGTGTGTTGTGATGTTCATAATAAGTATCGTTAAAATCAGTCAACTCCACCAATCGTCTTAATCAATTTACAGACACAACAGTTTACAAGGTTAAGACATACTTTATTATCAATTTCTTATTTAGCATTTTCTGCGACAGTGGAAGCGATCTTTGCAGCAATTCCTAGCCATTTCCTCCAGTCGAATCCGCGGCCCACGGCACAGGTGCATCGGACGATAATGATTCTCGCAAAGGGGCACTATAAAAAGGTTTCCCAAGGTACCGTGTCCAACTCAAACGGAAAGTTGTGTTGAGCAAGCACGTATATCCTGAGCGATACCTGTCAGAATGGCCATCATGAAGCTGTCCAGTGTGTTTGGTGTTTTGGTGCTAGTGGTAATGACCACTAGCGTGATGGGTGCTGGAGTTGCAACCCGAGCCTGTTCCGGTGGACGTCCCACACCGACCGAAGTGCGTGTTGAGGGCTGTACTGTTCCACCGTGTGATCTAGTGCGCGGATCGGACGTCATCATGGATATGGACTTTACAGCCCCGTTTGCAGCGGACAATCTGCGCACGGAAGTGGTAGCGACGGCACTGGGTGTGACGGCTCCATTCGAACTTCCGGCGGATCGTGCAGCGGCGTGCAATTGGTTGCTAAACGCTCAGTGCCCTGTCAGTGCTAACGAGGACATTACGTACCGTTTGAGTATGCCGGTGCTGCTGATCTATCCACGCGTAAGCCTTACCGTTGAGATCAATCTGGTGGATGATGCGGGACAGTCGTTGGCTTGCTTTTTGCTTGACGCTCGTGTTGTATCCGGACGCGCGGCTTAAGAGGATGAACTATTTTTTTCCCTCATCCAAAATCTGATTTATTCTAAACTGTATTTCAAAATGATATAAAACAAACAAAAACAAGTGTTAAAAAATGGGGTTTTATTGTGCTTTGTGCTACTCGAAGGAAAGAAACGGAAAGTCGATTTGAAAACTGCTCGAAAAGACATGCTGTGAAATGTTTCGCACTGTATGAATGAAATATTTCAAGACTGCATCAAAAATGTGAAAGGAAAGTTTTCGATTCGCATTGCTGCAGGGTGCCGCTGTACACACTTTGTTTTTAATTTACTGACTTCTTACACTATACCAAGAAGCATTTTAAGTTTTGTTATAATTCTTACAACTCTGTTATTGTCACTTATTTGAATATAATTTGAAAACTTGTATCTTGGCTTGTGTATAAATGTTTTTTTTTTTTTAATTTTTGTTTGTTAGCAAAATTTTTGGTCGATGAAAAGCAAAATGAAACCTTAATTTTTAATACTTTATAAATTGCTTGAAAAGAAAAATTAAATGCTTTCAATTTGCTTTAAAAGTAATTGTTATTAAGAAATTGGGAACGAAATATTGAATAAATTTCTATAAATGGTAAACAAACATAAAAAACCCGTAATTTGTCTTAAAACTTTCAACTTTCATTAATTTGGAACTCAAAACCTTTGCTACTTGTTCTTCTTAGACGACAATAAAACTGCCAACGAATAAAACATCGAGTTCATGAATCCAATTTGTGATGCCGAGTTCGATTCCAAAGGATCAATCCCCTAAATCTTCTTAAAAAAAATTACAGACGCAACAGTTTACAAGGTTTAGATGTACTTTATTATCAATTCCTTATTTAGCATTTTCTGCGACGGTGGAAGCGATCTTTGCAGCAATTCCTAGCCATTTCCTCCAGTCGAATCCGCGGCCCACGGCAGCCTCGAGCTTAGCGAAGTCATCCGCGCTAAATTCGAACTTGGCACCATCGTTGGAAGAGGCAGCGGCCTCCTCGGGCTGTGGCATAGCCAGCGTGACTGCGAACAGAGCGATCAAGGCGAGAGCGACGGCGAACTTCATTGTGATTGTTGGATTGGTTTGGAAAGTCTGTCACAAAGGTAACTGATGATCGGTATCGTCCCTAGATAAGCTTTTATACACCGCTTTCCACTATGAAGGATATGAAAAACATTGCAGCTTTATTTGCACAGCCGTGTTTCTATCCATAAAAACAAATACAAACACATCTTCGGAACTATGCTAGAAAGCCAATCTCTGTGCAGATGGTTTGACAGATTGTACCACGTTCGGAAATTCATACTGTTGTTTACTTAATTTTTTATGACAAAAGCCCGTTAAGCTGTCATTGTCATTTTATACTGATAATTCAATTTATTAAATAATTCCATAAATAACTTTTTATGAGCGCCATAAACATGGTTATAAAGCCATCATATTTTGAGCGATGCGGTAAGTGTGCCGAATGTTTTAATGGTTCGAATTTGAGAGTACGGTTGATTAGAACAATCCTAATAATTATAACTTAAAAAGGATTGAGTGCCCTTGCATTCATTCCGAACGCTCGGCTTGGGTCAGCATGAGTGCCGATCGTCAGTCGATCGAACTGCGTTTACCAATACCAAACTCGGCGTTGAGCTTGAACAAAGTCTTTTGATCATCTCTAAGACGCTTTAAAGATATTATGTTTTATAACCAATAAATGAAGCTTATCTTAGAGTTCAGAGATGTACACTTTCTTGGAAACGAAGCACTTAAAACAACATGTAGTTGAATGACGTCTGTTTGGTTTAGTCTTAGCATCTGCAAAAAGATTGGTATTCCCTAACATTTCCGAAGACAGTTTCTAAAATTTACATAGACATGACGTCTGTTTGGTTTAGTCCTACCATCTGCACAGAGTTTGGTATTCTAGAATACTTCCAAAGATGTATTTTCTTAATTTTGTAGACAGATGCAAACTAAGACCGGGATCATCTGGTTTTTGTTTACAAGGATAGAAACACGGCTGTGCAAATAAAGCTGCAATGTTTTTCATATCCTTTTTACCGGAAAGCGGTGTATAAAAGCTTCCCTCGGAACAATACCGATCATCAGTTACCTTTGTGACAAACTTTCCAAACCAATCCAGCAATCACCATGAAGTTCGCCGTCGCTCTCGCCTTGATCGCTCTGTTCGCAGTCACGCTGGCTATGCCACAACCCGAGGAGGCTGCTGCCTCTTCCAACGATGGTGCTAAGTTCGAATTTAGCGCGGATGACTTCGCTAGGCTCGAGGCTGCCGTGGGCCGCGGATTCGACTGGAGGAAATGGCTAGGAATTGCTGCAAAGATCGCTTCCACCGTCGCAGAAAATGCTAAATAAGGAATTGGTAATAAAGTACGTCTAAACCTTGTAAACTGTTGTGTCTGTAAATTGATTAAGACGATTGGTGGAGTTGACTGATTTTAATGGTACTTAATATGAATATCACAACACACTCTTGTTTGCCTTATTTCGGGCATTCTCAGTTGTAGATGTCTGGTGATTTGTTGGCAGGGTTGTTGTTCAGAATTATTGTAGTTGTTGTATGTAATATCAGCGTACAGTGTTCTCTAAGCTATGACAGTAATGACAGTTCTTACTCGACCAGGTCAGCATGGAATTCAGAAATGATTGGCGAGTTCCATCTCGAATCATCAAGACCGAATCCGCTGATCACGGGTTGCAATCGTCGAATTCTTCTGAGTCCAATACTTACCCAATCAAACTCCTTCGTTCAAGCGTGGACAAATTAGAAAGCATTGAAACAGTATAACCTCTCTTTACGTGTGGAATCATAAAATACGAGATCGTTGTCTCTGGAGAATCGGTTGATGAGTCACATGTAACTGAGATCACTGTTAGGTCTCACTTCTGGAATTTGGGATCCAGTCTTCTGCCGATGCGCTCGACTGTGCTCTCCAAGGAAGGTCTGCGGTTTCGAAGTCTGCTCAGAACTACGGAGAGTAATCCATATCGCGGAATCCGTCACCGCAACCACACATATTGTTTTGAACCATAGCTATAGAACATATAGATGAACATTCAATGGAAAATTTTTGAACATATGCCGTAACATCATTCATATGAATGCACAATCTACACAGAGTAGATCAAAGATCGCTGGAACTCTTGCGGAGTGATCGAGTGCTTCAATAGTACTAAGGACATCTATAAAAAAGAGCTACTAGTCCAGAGCGCTTGATGCTATTATCAAGAGTGTGTAAAAGATTGCGGCCAACTCTTTCGGTGTAAACATTACACGGCTTTATTAGTGGTTGTTTACAGAATCTTAAAATATATCTAAAAAATGGAATATTTGGTTTTACTTGTAACATATAAAACTTCTCATATGTAGACTATCAGAGATGTACACTTTCTTGGAAACGAAGTACTTAAAACAACATGTAGTTGAATGACGTCTGTTTGGTTTAGTCTTAGCATCTGCAAAACGATTGGTATTCCCATACACTTCCGAAGACAGTTTCTAAAATTTGCATAGACATGACGTCTGTTTGGTTTGGCCTATCATCTGCACAGAGATTTTCATTCTGGAATACTTCCGAAGGTATACTTTCTAAATTTTGTAGACAGATGCAAACTAAGACCGGGATCATCTGGCTTTTGTTTTCAAGGATAGAAACACGGCTGTGTAAATAGAGCTGCAATGTTTTTCATATCCTGCATAGTGGAAAGCGGTGTATAAAAGCTTCCTTCGGAACGATACCGATCATCAGTTACCTTTGTGACAGTCTTTCCAAACCAATCCAACAATCACAATGAAGTTCGCCGTCACTCTCGCCTTGATCGCTCTGTTCGCAGTCACGCTGGCTATGCCACAGTCCGAGGAGGCCGCTGCCTCTTCCAATGATGGTGCCAAGTTCGAATTTAGCGCTGATGACTTCGCTAAGCTCGAGGCTGCCGTGGGCCGTGGATTCGACTGGAGGAAATGGCTAGGAATTGCAGCAAAGATCGCTTCCACCGTCGCGGAAAATGCTAAATAAGGAATTGGTAATAAAGTACGTCTAAACCTTGTAAACTGTTGTGTCTATAAATTTATTAGGAAAAGTGAAGGGGTCCTATGGAGAATAAGAATAACTGGTGATATTCGCGGCCCGGTGGTAGATGCGACAGCGGCGCCGGTCTTCACACGGCAGGACCGGGGTTCAAGTCTCATCTGGGCCGTTCCCCCATAGTGAGGACTGACTATCCAACTATGCGGTAACAATAAGTCTAGTATGCCAGAAATGGCAGGCATGACCTAAAAGGTCGTTACGCCAAGAAAGAAGAAGAAGAAGACCTAAGAGGTCGTTAGGCCACGAAAGAAGAAGAAGATTCGCCATACCGCACTGCTCATGGATTCTACTTTGATAATAATTCAAGGACACAAACGTTTCCATTGTTGATAAAGCTTGCGTCGATAGTTTCATGTGTGCAAACAGTGAGCACACCTGCTTGAATACGACAGGCACTCTTGTGGATCATTGTCGTCTGAATGGGCAAGCGTCAGAGCAAGCGCTGGTAAAAGTTTTGATGATTTAATCAACTCTTTGCGATATACGCCTAAATGTATGCAAGAAGCATTACATGTCGCTAAGATTGCACAGTGTATTTCAGTTTCATCAAAAACGGTTCAGTAACTGGAATTAAATATGGCTATGGTGTGAATCTAGACCTCTTTTCTTCTTTTTGTTCTGCCAATCCTCTTCCAGGAAGCTCGGGCCAGGGCTGTACTTCTGCACACACGGCTGTACCCGATCTTTGCCAATTTCAACTTCACCTATTCCATCGCTCCTCTGCACCTTGACCCGAATGGGTCGCTGACGAGCAGCTTCCTGGTGGGGCATTAGTTTGCGTTTTCATACTTTTTGGCAGTTATCGCAAAGTCTTTTACCTTGTATAGTGATAAGTAATTGCTGTGCAACAACAATAGCTACGTATCGTAGCTTCATGCGCATGAATCAGTTGAGAAGAGAAGCTTTGGTTGAGTCTAACATCTGTAAAAAGATTGGCATTCTAGAATACTTCCGAAGATTTTGTAGATACAGATGCAAGACAGTGATCATCGACCTCATGTTTTCAAGGACATTTACACGACTGCGTAAATAAAGATGCGATTTTTTCCCCATATTCCTCTATATAGCGGTATATAAAAACTGGCCTCGGGACGAGACCGATCATCAGTTACCTTTGTGACATACTTTCCAAACCAATCCAGCAATCACCATGAAGTTTACCGTCGCTGTCGCCTTGATCGCTCTGTTCGCAGTCACGCTGGCTATGCCACAGCCCGAGGAGGCCGCTGCCTCTTCCAACGATGGTGCCAAGTTCGAATTTAGCGCGGATGACTTCGCTAGGCTCGAGGCTGCCGTGGGCCGCGGATTCGACTGGAGGAAATGGCTAGGAATTGCTGCAAAGATCGTTACCACCATCGTGGAAAATGCTAAATAAGGAATTGATGATAAAGTATGTGTTAACTTTGTAAACTGTTGTGTCTGCAAATTAATTAAGAAATGGAAAAAGCTGATCGCATGATGCCTTCTTGAGGTATTGCACATGGAACTCAGTTAGTTCTGAGCTCAAAGTAAAGAACGTTTCCGTTGTTGATATAGCTTTTGTCGATAATGCCATGTGTGCAAACAGTGAGCACATCTGCGTGAATACGAAAGACACTCCTAACGAACATCCGATTGTCGTTTAAACAGGGAAAAGCTTCAGAGTTCCGAGTTTAGAAACATCATTGGTAATCTTGAACCCAAAAATGGGAGGCAGCCAGTGCTGGTAAGAGTTGTTCATTTTGAAACATTTCAAGATAAGCCCTGCTTTTCCCCTTCTTCCGCCGCTTTAGATTATTTTGGATCACTACTTGTTCTTCTAGACATAGAAGATCAGTGATCGGTTACTGGGAAGCCTTGATAATTAATTCCGGCCATATAATGGCTTCCAAGACATGTTTTAACTACATAGTTAAATGGTCAATTGTTAATGTTAATGCACAATGACATTTGTTATGTACAAATATTGTTTAGCAATTAGAGTCAATTCCCAAGTTACGTGAAGTTCTTTTGTAATTTTAAACTGTTGAAAAAGCAGTTTTCTCTTGGCAGGACCAGGAATCGACTCTCATTCAGTTTCTTCCTCCGTAACGAGGACTGACCATCCAACCATCTCTCAAAGCATAGATGAAATCTATGAGAAAAGCATAATGGTTTTATTAAAATATTGATAGAACTCCTTTGAAACATATAAAAAACTGAATTCGATCCTGTTTGAACCACTCTAAGCAACGGAATGAAACAAATGTTTAATCAAATATTTTTATTAACACTCAAAACTGCTTTGTTAGCGCCTCGCGCTGTTTTCCATCTTCTTACCACCATCGCAGATCGTCTGGAAAATCGTCAACCCTGCAACGATCCGAAATTACGGGAAGTCAACCTGGTCTTATAAACATTTTGCGTTTGACAATCGTTCGCTGCCAGTGTTGTCGAACCTATACCAACAAAACTTTCAACCTTATTGTCTACGACTAAAACAAAATATACGTTATTCTGATAAGGTGGGAAAAGCTTAGGAAGTGTAAAATCAACAGAAGAATATTTTTTAAGACTCTCATCAAAATGCTATTCGATAGACATCGCGAAGATTCAACTTCATTAAACGTTTCAAGTGCATATAATAATTTCAAAAGTGCTGAGCGTCCCTGTGTGTCGCTTTATATCTAATGTCTGAATTACTGTAGAGTAAACGTAACTACGCATGGGTAGAGGGAGCTTAAGTACGGTACCGTACTACAGCGTCGACTGTAGATGTCGCCATGAGCGATTCTCCGTTTGTAGCCTATACGAAGCTTGTTTGAGTTTGTCCTAGCATCTGCACAAACGCTGTTGACACGCTTGAAGATATGTCCCGAAATTGTGTGAAAAAAATAAATCAGGATAGTAATCATCCGCCTTTTGTTTTCAAGGTTAGAAACACGGCTGTGTAAATACAGTTACAACTCTTTTCATATCCGTCTAACTGGAAAGCTGTATATAAAAGCTTCCCTCGGGACCATACCGATCATCAGTTACCTTTGTGACAGACTTTCCAAACCTATCCAGCAATCACCATGAAGTTCGCCGTCGCTTTCGCCTTGATCGCTCTGTTCGCTGTCACACTGGCTATGCCACAGCCAGAGGAGGCCACCGCTGCTTCGAACGATGGTGCCAGCGCCAAGACCACGATCGAAATTAACCCGGACGTTATTGCTGAGCTAGAGCAAATGGTAGGCCGCAAAATCAACTGGAAGAAATGGTTGAAAGTAGCCGTGAAGGTCGGTTCCATTATTGTGAAAAACCTATAATAAAAATAAATTACCAATAAACCTTGTAAACTCTAAACCTTCAATGGAATTGGTTCCTTATTATTGTGATTAAGATCTTCACTGTACAGCATTGTGCGTGAATTGGGTGATGATTTTGGGGGTACGTGAAACTAGTACTTTCGTTGTTGATAAAGCTTTTGTCGATATTTTCTTGTGCACAAACAGTGAACACAACAGCGCCAACACGCCAGATATTGGAGAACTCCTGGTGAACGCTAGAATTGTTGTCTTAACAATCACAGTTGCAGAGCTCTTACTTCATATATACCATAGTTATAGCAGGCGGACGCAAGGGAACTCAGAATTGATTAAACACAATTTTGAGCGAAATATGGAGCTCATGACCGGTACTCATACAACTGTCAGCTGACATACAAATATTGACATACTCATGCACGAATGAGAACTCCTAAATGCTATTTCTAAATGCTTTGAAATATGTAAACAAGACATACGCAAATTTCTCTGCATTATCCTCACAAATAAGGAGCTGAATGGACACTAAATTTTCAAGCTGTTTGTTAAAGTGTGAGGACTCACTAAAATTGTGTTGAAATCAAGTTACAAAATGTATATAATTATAATTTATTGATTAAGCCTAACTTATAACTACATCCAACCTAACTTAACTTAATCTTAAAAAACCTCAATTTAATAATAGCTCTAAGTATCGCAAATCTAGATGTTCAACGTTTGGCGTTCCGAGAGAGAAGAACATGCAGTTTTACTCGCTTCCGTATCGAACGCGTACCTTCAACGCTGTCACTGTTACGCTGTTGGTCTTATACCAGTCATACCAGCAGCAACGCTATACGATAGGTACGCGTGATTATACCACATAATTAAATATTATCAAAAATTTGTTGAAATACCAACGTAGACTGCCAAATACCAACGTAGACTGTTGACGTAGACACGAGTTCTGTGAGCCGACCACTTAGAGGACCGTTGAAACGTTTGAGAAGTGTATACAACAACTGGCGACGAAAACACAAGACTTCCAATTTGAAGAAACTGTAGGAAGTCTACGATGCTTGTTTGTTTTAGTCCTAGCAACTGCTCAAAGAATGACAAGCATGAATATTGGCAAAAATCTTTTCCAACATTTTTGTCCCAATGTACACCAAGACAGTAATCATCCGCGTTTGGTTTTCAAGGTCTTGACCACGGCTGTGAAAATACAGTTACTACTCTTTTCATATCCTTGTAAACCGGAAAGCAGTATATAAAAGCTTCCCTCGGGACAATACCGATCATCAGTTACCTTTGTGACATACTTTACAAACCTATCCAGCAATCACCATGAAGTTCGCCGTCGCTTTCGCCTTGATCGCTCTGTTCGCTGTCACACTGGCTATGCCACAGCCAGAGGAGGCCACCGCTGCTTCGAACGATGGTGCCAGCGCCAAGACCACGATCGAAATTAACCCGGACGTTATTGCTGAGCTAGAGCAAATGGTAGGCCGCAAAATCAACTGGAAGAAATGGTTGAAAGTAGCCGTGAAGGTCGGTTCCATTATTGTGAAAAACCTATAATAAAAATAAATTACCAATAAACCTTGTAAAAAAGCTTCCCTCGGGACAATACCGATCATCAGTTACCTTTGTGACATACTTTACAAACCTATCCAGCAATCACCATGAAGTTCGCCGTCGCTTTCGCCTTGATCGCTCTGTTCGCTGTCACACTGGCTATGCCACAGCCAGAGGAGGCCACCGCTGCTTCGAACGATGGTGCCAGCGCCAAGACCACGATCGAAATTAACCCGGACGTTATTGCTGAGCTAGAGCAAATGGTAGGCCGCAAAATCAACTGGAAGAAATGGTTGAAAGTAGCCGTGAAGGTCGGTTCCATTATTGTGAAAAACCTATAATAAAAATAAATTACCAATAAACCTTGTAAACTTTAAATCTTTGAAGGATTTGATTCCTTAGTATCATGATTCCTTAGTACGTGAAACTAGTACTTCCGTTGTTGATAAAGCTTTTGTCGATATTTTCTTGTGCACAAACAGTGAACACAACAGCGCCAACACACCAGATATTGGAGAACTCCTGGCGAAAGCAAGAATTGTTGTCTTAACAATCACAGTTGTAGAGTTCTTACTTCATATATACCATAGTTATAGCAGGTGGACGGCAAGGGAACTCAGAATTGATTAAACACAATTTTGAGCGTAATATTAAGCTCATGACCGATAGTTAGATAACTGTCAGCTGATGTGAAACAAGAGCTGAAGTCACAAGTAACATTTTTGCTCAAATACTGACATATTCCTGCACGAATAAGAACTCCTAAATGTTATTTCTAAATGCTTTGAAATATGTAAACAAGACATGTAGAACTGTATGTCCTAATAAGCAGACACACTTTCGAGCTCAATAAGTTGAGAAGTGCTTGGGTAGTGGTGACAGCGACTGGCAGCTGTTGACGTAGACATGAGACGTAGACACGAGTTCTGTGAACCGACCACTTAGAGGACCGTTAAAACGTTTGACAAATGTACACAACAACTGGCGACGAAAACAGAAGACTTCCAATTTGAAGAAACTGTAGGAAGTCTACGATGCTTGTTTGGTTTAGTCCTAGCAACTGCTCAAAGAATGCACAAGCATGAACATTGGCAAAAATATTTTCCATCGTTTCTGTCCCAATGTACACCAAGACAATAATCATCCGCGTTTGGTTTTCAAGGACTTGACCACGGCTGTGTAAATAAAGTTACAGATCTTTTCATGATATCCGATAGACTGAATGCTGTATAAAAGCTGCCCTCGGGACGTAACCGACCATCAATTTTCATAGAACCTTCGTGTAGAAGTTTCCAAACCAATCCAGCAATCACCATGAAGTTCGCCGTCGCTTTCGTTCTGATCGCTCTGTTCGCGATCACGCTGGCTATGCCAAAGCCTGAGGAGGCCGCTGCTGCTTCCAACGATGGTGCCAGCGCCAAGGCCACAATCGAAATTAACCCGGACATTATTGGTGACCTAGAACAAATAGTAGGCCGCAAAATCAATTGGAAGAAAGTGTTGGAAGTAGCTGTGAAAATCGGTTCCATCATCGTGCAAAACCTATAATAATGTTTGAGTAATAAACTATAATACCCTATGTAAGCTGTTGTGTCTATACACATTTTAAGGATATTAAATTAGTTGGTTCTTTAGTTACGTGTTTTGGTCCTTGCTACCCAGCTTTGTTAGTGTGTTTGAATCTGGAGTAGTTTTGTTTTTTGGACAGGAATGAATTTGCGCCTTCGTGTGATTAGTATTTCCGTTGTTGATACAGCTTTTGTAGACATTTCCATGTGCGCAAACAAAGGGCACGACAGCGTAAATATGCGAGACACTAGAGAATTCCTGGTGAACGCCGAAATTGTCGTCTAAATAAACAAAGTTACAGAGTTCTTATCTGTGAGTTATCATCGGAAACCTTGAAAACTGTGTAAAGAAATTACTCTCATACAGTATCCCATGAGTATACCTGTTGTATACCATATTTTTCCGTATATAACACCACCCGTGTATAGAACCGTCCAGAATATTTCTGGTTTATTATCTGGATCTTGAATGATGTTTATTACTGCTTCGTTTGTATTGTGTATTAAAATTTTGCTTTTAATTCCAAGCTTCAAGGGCATGAATGATTTTTCATTAAATATGTAAGTTGTTAATAATTTTATATACAGTTCTATCACATGGAAACTGTGTTCAAGATTGTTATCGGTAGTGTTTATTTATCTGTAGAATATTCAGTCCTGTGTGCGGGAGTCTGGTCTGGGTGAGATTCGATTTCCGGTTATGTCTATAAAAATCCGGTGAAGCTACCTCTGTCAAAAGGAAGTTATAACTTGCTTTGGGAATTCCACTAGAATGGCCGTAGCACAAGTTAATACCCTCTTTTCCCTTTTGTAGTATATCTTAGTGCTGGAAGTAATCTCCATCCACTCCTTACAAGCGTTGCACATTAAATTATCACAATTCCTAGCAGCTGTGGCGGAATTTCGAAAATAATTGAAAGCGTGTCATTAAAGCATTTTAATTGCATACTGATAGGCGGTGTACCTCATGAATGCAATTTGGACAGTGTGCTGCAAATATTTTGTGAACGGTACACCATTGTTCGTACTGAGTAATAAACGTTGCAAATGCTGCGTTCTTAAAGATTTAATATGTCTAACGATAAGGCAAGGGACTCGAGATAAATCGCCCTGCCATGGAGTAATTTGGAGTAATGGAGTATAATCAATCAATTTATACTTCAGTTATGATAATTTTGTTGTTTGAAAATACGGTACTAGATAAATCAACACGCGTTTATACTAAATAAACACTCGCGGAGAAAAATGTTCAATTCTTAAGAAAAACTGTATGGCTGATATGGTTGTGAATGAACTGCCCGTCCGGTGAAATCGAACCTCTCTTAGTTTTAGTGAAAAAAACCTTGGAGATTTCTCCAGCTATCACCATGAAGTTCGCCGTCGCTCTCGCCTTGATCGCTCTGTTCGCAGTCACGCTGGCTATGCCACAGCCCGAGGAGGCCGTTGGTTCTTCCAACAATGGTGCTGAGACTACGATCGAACTAAGTGCGGATGACATTGCTAGGATGGACGCGGCTGTGGGTCGCAAAATCAATTGGGGAAAATTGTTGAAAATTGTCATTGAAGTCATTTCAATTTCTTGGCCGCATGTTCATAATATTACATACTTAAGCAGATTATTAAGCACCTTATTGAGCATTAATAACCGACTAGCTTCTTTAGGTCAAATTGAAGTTACAGAAGATACCTTTAGGTATTAAATCTAATCGTTTGAATTAGCTTATGTCAATAGTTTCTTTATTATCCAGTAATCAAAGCTGCTCCAACCTTCAGAGCAACTTTCAGCAGTTTCTTCCACCATTTGCGGCCTCCCATAGCTTCAAATGCTGCGGCCTCTTCCGGGGAAAGCTGTTATTATCCAGTAATCAAAGCTGCTCCAACCTTCAGAGCAACTTTCAGCAGTTTCTTCCACCATTTGCGGCCTCCCATAGCTTCAAATGCTGCGGCCTCTTCCGGGGAAAGCTGTACCTCCAAGGTGGTCTTGGCGCTGGCACCGTCGTTCGAAGCAGCGGCGGCTTCCTCGGGGTAGGCGTGCGAGACGGCGATCACTGCGAGCAGAGCGATCAGGACGAAGGCGAATGCGT
>KZ061716.1:266490-279349 GCA_002091835.1 Anopheles maculatus | reverse complement strand
ATTTTATGCATAAAACAAGGCAACGCACCGAAAATGGGGACTTTGGTTAGTTTTGTTTTATTCTACCAATTTTGCAACCGTGCGCGCACACACACATACCTGGATCGATTGTTTTAACTTTTTGGATTTTACTTTTTTGTTACAATACAATACACGTCACGGCATCCAATGCGTTTGTAATGGCAGTGTGCAACCTACTGGAAGCTACTGCCGTACGTGGGGGCTTCTCTCAAGGGCTACACTACAAGACTCCACCATCATCAACCTTGACGTCTGTATGTCATTCGAAAGGGGCAATAGTAATGGTGATTGGATAGAGAGAAGACACTCGTAATATAAACCAATAGACCGTAACGGATTCGACGTCGCCGATTTCCAATGTCGCGTACAGCATTCATTCTCTAGTGTCCCATTGTTGAGTGTCTCGGCAGTTATAGGCTGTTCGGTTGTTTATATCGAACTCGTTTGATGTTGATTCACTTGTTTGATTATGGGCTATCTTAATAAAATAATCAACTCACATTTCCACTCACTACGAAACGTGTCTCACTCTCTTTTCTTCAATTCTGTGATAAGAAATGTGAGGACTGTGGACAAGAAATTACCGGCCATCCTAACGAGATATGTGACAGTACTAGAACGACAAGCGTGGTTGATTGCTTAAGACACGCCAAAAAACGAATTCCCTTCGGACGGTGGGGGTTGGGGGCCCGGTGTCTCTGCAATGTGTGCTAATATTACTTCACCAGGTAGACCTTCTGGGGTGTCCCTTAATGATCTCAGGGAATAAGCGGTTCGTGTTTAGTGGTGTGATGCTTACGAGATGAGCCTGTTGATTAGATGTTTCTAATTGATGTGCATTTTCTTTCGTGATAGTTGTGTTTTGAGTTCAAGGTTGCATGGCAAGGCCTTGTGTAATGGCATGGTCAGCCATGAAGAACTTTACAGAATGTCAGTACGAAGTTGAAATCTCATCACAGGGCGTAGTTGCCAGAGCGTCAAACAGTAGAGACGTCACAGAAAAATGCTCCTATTTGTCTAGTATTTCGTCTCCTGAAACTCCCCGGCTCGTTTGCAGTACAATCGTTCCGTATATTATTTATTCGCCTTACGGAGCTTTGCCTCAGAGAACTGAACCCCAAGCGGGGAAGCATAAAAATTGTTCACATTCCACAGAAGAGTAGACGTCGTCACCCAGCGGCGTCGCCTCCAAGGTGGTCTTGGCGCTGGCACCGTCGTTCGAAGCAGCGGCGGCTTCCTCGGGGTAGGCGTACGAGACGGCGATCACTGCGAGCAGAGCGATCAGGACGAAGGCGAATGCGTGCTTCATGTTGAGTGCTTGGCTGGCTTCTGAACTGGAACTTGATGAACAGTGATTCTCGTTCGATCTTTTATAGTACAATTTGATGTTACCGCTAATTTTAGTACTGCTGTATGTCGTTTACTCAGCTGTTCGGTTCATTTCTCATTGACACATTGTCAAAATATTTATTGAATTGTCTCAATATCGCGTAGATAGTATCGCCGCAAAATCACGTGTGCAAACAAAACAATCTGGTTGTTGTTTTGAACACGTCGTCAAAATTCGTACCATTTCGAAATTCGTGGGACCAATGCCAACGACAAAACCAATTTCCGCGGTTCAACGATTGTTCCAGAACTTGTGTTGTACAAACACAGACTCAGAGAAAAAAGAGCATGTCTCCTATAAAAGCTTCAATAAGAAAAAAGCCTGGAAATCCATCTTCTTCAGTCAACATGAAGTACGCATTCGCTTTCGCTCTAATTGTGCTGTTCGCAGTGATCGCTATTTCGCACGCTTATCCCGAGGAAGCCGTCGCCGCTTCCAAAGATGATGCTAGTGTCAAGGCCACGATGGAAATACAGCTTACACCGGAGGAGGCCGCAGCAGTAGAAGTTATGGGAAGGCGAACATTTTGGAGTAAATTGGTCGGTGCTGCTGTTCGGATTGGTGGCCTTTTGCTTCCTGAATTCTGGAAAAAGTAATAAAACTGATGCGTACTAAGCCTCAAAATTCGGTATCTGTGTGAATACATTGTTCATTTGATTCATTTCACGAAATCTTTTTTACGTTTTTGCTCTTTTAAAAACGGTTATAAAGGCTTACATTAAAGTTCACAAACGATACACTACACTCAATAAAATTATGCATATGGAATAAAATTCTGCTGACAAACTCTTACCCATGGAGTGTATTAAGTCATCCAGAACTTTAACAATATGCGAAGTTACGAAATGCAAAGAAAACAAAATAGCAATCTGTTCATGCATTTGTCCAAAACAAATATCCGCAATTTGTTATGACAGGTTTTTTGGTGAGAGCATACAAAATAAACAACGTACTAAGAAGTGTGCGAATACCAATCTACGGTCTGGCATAGAGAGCTTAATTTTCGTATATAATCTCGAATGAGGAGCACTGTTCATCAAGTTCCAATTCAGACAGAAGCTCTCAACCAAGCACTCAACATGAAGTACGCATTCGCCTTCGTCCTGTTCGCGCTGCTCGCAGTGATCGCCGTCTCGCACGCTTACCCCGAGGAAGCCGCCGCTGCTTCGAACGACGGTGCCAGCGCCAAGACCACCTTGGAGGTACAGCTTTCCCCGGAAGAGGCCGCAGCATTTGAAGCTATGGGAGGCCGCAAGTGGTGGAAGAAACTGCTGAAAGTTGCTCTGAAGGTTGGAGCAGCTTTGATTACTGGATAATAAAGAAACTATTGACATAAGCTAATTCAAACGATTAGGTTTAATACCTAAAGCTATCGTCTGTTACTTCAAATTGACCTAAAGAAACTAGTCGGTTCTTCTTTTTTCTTCTTTCTTGGCCTAACGACCACTAAGGTCATGCCTGCCATTTCTGGCTTACTAGACTTATTGTTACCGCATAGTTGGTTAGTCAATCCTCACTATGGGGGAACGGCCCAGATGAGACTTGAACCCCGGTCCTGCCGTGTGAAGACCGGCGCCGATTTCG
Source organism: Anopheles maculatus (assembly GCA_002091835.1). Classification (NCBI taxonomy): domain Eukaryota; kingdom Metazoa; phylum Arthropoda; class Insecta; order Diptera; family Culicidae; genus Anopheles; species Anopheles maculatus. Next base: position 276,354 of record KZ061716.1, on the reverse strand, counting down.
CATCTACCAACGGGCCGCCCTAGCCAGTCGGCCTAGTCGGTTATTAATGCTTAATAAGCTGCTTAATAATCTGCTTAAGTATTTAATATTATGAACATACGGCCTGAAATTAAAGTTCGCTAAGATGTGTACATCATCAATAGGTTTCAACTCAACTTCTAGATCTTTTGGCCCAAAAGTTTTGAGATTCAGTGACAACCAATTTGACCATTTCCATATTGAATTTTATTCTGATAGCTGGTTTTCCTTAGCACAAAGGTTAATTAAGCTCTTTTCATTCGTAATGGTAGTAGAAGATCCAGTTCACTCACCGGATATTGAATTATCTTTTTCATATTGCAATATCCTTCTAAGTTTTGTTTGAAATATTATTTTCGCGAGACTATTGTTGTGGCAATCGCATGCGGACTGCAATCAAGTAATGAAGTTAAAGATATAATCCGGGAAAGCGAAGAACCCGGTACGGATGAAACGTGAAGCAGACATAGACATATAAGCATTAAACTATTAATCAAACAACGAAGTAGATCTGTTCGGATATTGTAGAACTATCCAGGACTTGGAATTATCCAGGACTCGATATCTCATTATGCCGTACTTTTATTACCAAACAAAGATGAAGGTTATTCTACCCCACTACTTTGGAATGATTTCAAAAATAGTTTTTCGTATCTGTGGGCGAAGTTCAGCTATGGACTATCGCAACAATGTGTAATAAGTGTTCGGTTTATCTATCCTTGAATTACTCAGATAACAACAATTTGCGATACATTAGTCATTCAAAGTTTTGTTTTGAGATTCCTTTTCTTTTCCATCAATAGAATGGAACCAAATATTTCATCCTTCCTCTTAGTGTTATCTGCAGTGTCATTTTAATAAACCATGCTACTTCAGTATATGCAATGATCTCTCAGAAAAATATGTATTGTAAAAAATCTTTGACCAAATCCAGACGGTTGATTGTACAGCCGAGTATTATAAAACATGTACATGTAATAAGTTTTTACTTGAAATTTAAGTTAAAAGAAACAGTTTATTTATTATCCAGTAAGCAAAGTTGCTCCAACCTTCAGAGCAACTTTCAGCAGTTTCTTCCACCACTTGCGGCCTCCCATAGCTTCAAATGCTGCGGCCTCTTCCGGGGAAAGCTGTACCTCCAAGGTGGTCTTGGCGCTGGCACCGTCGTTCGAAGCAGCGGCGGCTTCCTCGGGGTAGGCGTGCGAGACGGCGATCACTGCGAGCAGAGCGATCAGGACGAAGGTGAATGCGTACTTCATGTTGAGTGCTTGGTTGAGAGCTTCTGAATTAGAACTTGATGAACAGTGCTCCTCATACGATCTTTTATAGTACCAATTCGAAAACAGCTACAGATATTTAGCTTTGTGAAGGTTGCAATGCGTTTTCCGTGTTGTTCGTAACAATATTTCAACAGATTGCGTACTCAACCTTGTAAATATGCGGATATTTGCTTTACAAAAATCCAACACAACAAACACACGATATGGGTTGACATTCTTCAGTCGAGTACCATGCTACTGGAATCGTGAACATTGAATTGAGGAAGGGCTAAAAGTGTCTTGGAAGTGTTCTGTGCTTAAGCCTTGTTTTGCCAGGAAGTCTTCCGTAGGATTTCAATAAACACCATTTGATAAACATCTAGAATGGAAAAACAATTATGTGTCAATACAAAGTTCTAGAAGAGATCCAGCTATGCAAACAAAACCGAAAATAAGTAGTATTAGGGCTAGAATCAAATTGTACTATAAAAGATCGAATGAGGATCACTGTTCATCAAGTTCTAATTCAGAAGCACTCTACCAAGCACTCAACATGAAGTACGCATTCGCCTTCGTCCTGATCGCTCTGCTCGCAGTGATCGCCGTCTCGCACGCCTACCCCGAGGAAGCCGCCGCTGCTTCGAACGACGGTGCCAGCGCCAAGACCACCTTGGAGGTACAGCTTTCCCCGGAAGAGGCCGCAGCATTTGAAGCTATGGGAGGCCGTAAGTGGTGGAAGAAACTGCTGAAAGTTGCTCTGAAGGTTGGAGCAACTTTGCTTACTGGATAATAAATAAACTATTGAGATTCAAACATTGGGAACTAAAAACTTTAATCTGTTACTTCAATCTGACTCAAAGAAACAAGTAGGTTATTGGTGTTTAAAAAGGTTTATTGTACATCTGCCATAGTTTGTACGTTCATGAACATGCGACCTCAAATTGAAGTACGCCCAGTTCTATACATCATCAATAGATTTCAACTCAACTTCTAGATCTTTTGGCCCTAAAGTGTGACTTTGAAGAAAAAAAAGCCTATTCCCTATGAAAATTGTGCCACGAAAATGTTTCATGTGGCTGTTATGATTCTATTCAAGTTTAATAAATCACAAACGAAAATGGGATGCAAAACGCAGTCAAAATTTAACGTTTCCCTCGACACACTTGCAATCGAAAACGATGCACAATTGAAACGGTAAAGCGCCTGGCAGTAGGCATTATACGTGACACATACAATGAGTGAATGGATCGTACTTGCATCATATGAATTATATGAAAATGAAGATCAAACAAAAAAGTAATCGAAACCCATCTTTCTTTTCTTACAAATGATGAGCAATTAGATTCGATCGCTTTAGGAATACACGAATAACTCACATCGCAGCTAAAAATACAGCAGAAGCCCTTTTCTTTACAGAAGAGGATTTGAGAAAGCTATCGGATCGGTAAGCATGAAACTTTCGTTCGCTACCCTTTGACAGCGAATACTCTTTGCGGTGTTCAATATCTCCCGTGGAAGATAAAACCGAAAAAACTGTGCAAAAAGCAACAACAGGAACTGAACGGCCATATTCACGCCCTTCTGTACAACTTAAGCAACGATGGTACGTTTTACCCCTTGCATATTGAGGATAGTGCGACTATCCTGATAACTGATAATATTTTTGTAGTGTTCAAAAAACAGTGCTATTGGTTAATTTACTGTTTATTTCCCCCTGTGTCTAATCTCTGTTAAATTTGTTACGAAATTATTATCGTTTTTTTCAACTAGGCCAATTTTCTTACGACCATCACAATCGTAGGAGACCATTTCCTCTTCAAATTACAAACACAAATACGGGAATCATAAAAACATAACCGGTAATTATTTCAACACGATTAAAATACAGATGCTGAGCGACTGAAATTGTTTTAAATGTCTTAGAACTGTCTTACTAAAATATTCACTTATTAAAATATTCGACATCAACACTTGTTTCATTTGTTATTTAATAATAAAATCCCTCGTCGAACGATTTACATGATGCAAGCACACTGTGCGTCTGATTCAGCACTACGGGATATTCGTCTTGCACACCTGGTCATTTTGCACTATGGACAATTAGATGTTAAATTTTTTTCCTTGATTAACTACGACAAATGATAAATGAAGTTAAGAAGAAAGGCTAAATTAGACTATTTTGTGTATTAGCTATGCATCGGGATAATAGTTTTTTCGTCTTAAATGATTGAGAAAGAGAAAATATTGCTCAGGTCGTGTGTAAATCCACAACATTCACAATGCGGTTTCATATTTACGCAGACGGGAAACCGTTCGAGAGGGGAACCAGCGCACAGCATGGCAGTGCACAGCATAGAATAACATAACGCAGCATAACCAGCGGTTAGTTTCTCTCTTACTCTCGAAGCGTACGGATGTGCGTCGTTTGCGCTCTGCGCGTCGAGTGTTTTGTTTTTTACATTCTAACAGTGCTGCATTCGTACCAAATGTTTGTATAACACAGCCGGGTAAAAGGTGATTGAAACGGCCCACTGATTGCCGACCCCCGGGGTAGACCGTGAAAACGGCGGGTGCATTGATAGCGCGAATGATGTCAGCTGTTCCCGCACCGACAACGGCGACCCCGACGCGTTTTGTTTTGCAATCAGTAGAAAAGGGAGCACAGTGTGTTTGTGTACGTGTGTGTGTGAGTGTGTGCGTGCATTTGTTTTGTGTGTCCGGATGTAGTTTTACATGCCCGCCGGTTTGCTGTGTGACACAGAAAATGAAAGTGTTCGCTCATCTTAGCAAAAGCGGGTCGCTGTAAAGGACTTTCCTGTTCCCGGGCGATCTATCTGACAAAACAAAACTACCCGGAAAGAAAGCTTCCGTGTGTGTGTGCGTAATTGGTGTTTGCTTTGATGTGTGAAGAAATGACAAATGAGTCCTGTGTTCTAGCTGGGGAAAGATGGTGGAATGCGTATAGGCTGGATTGTTTTCATGGTTGTGTGGGTTAGTTTTATAATAGGCATATTCCGATAGAAATTCCGACTCCTTTTACTTTTCCATGGCCTTTTGTCCACTCTGTGGTACAGGAAATGTGCGGCAATATGCAAATTAGGCTCAAGAAATGTCAAAATTCGCTCGTCAACAACAAACGAAGCCTGCTTTGATTCCAGCTGACTCCGGTACAAACGGGCTGTATAATTTGTTCTACATTTTACTCTCAACTCAATTTTGGGAGTTTAAAACAGAATTGGCTACGAAACGGTTATCTAGAATCATTTCCTTGTTAGATACATAAGAATAAAATCATCGTTTGATAGGTTAGTAGTGCACATTCCGTTCCATCACCGTTGCTGTAGCGTTGAAGAAAACGAACTAGCGAAGGATCGCCGTTTCCAGGTCACAGGGAAAGAAGACAAATCCAACAGGGATGCTTTCGCGTTGTGGCATTTGTTTTGGGAAGAAGAAATCCCACGCCGTGTAGTATAGAGAGATGATAACGCCATCGCCAAAATCTCTTCTCGAACGCACACGCACACAACGAAACGGACCGAACGCTGCTGGGGAAAAGAACCGCGACCGTAGCGCGCACGCGTTCCGTCTTAACCAACACAGGCAAAGGCGCGCTGCTGTTTGAGGAAGAAACTACAGGTGAATTCTTCGGGCAGGCAGGCAACAACACAAACAAACAATGGCATCATGCCACGAGATTTGGCAGGCGTTTGGTTAAAAGTGAATATTTTATTGTCACAAAAATGATTGACTGTGGTGCTTTTTCTTTTGACCGTGGTAGTGTTGTGCGAGTGTGCGGTGTCCTGGGTGAAGAAGAGAAAATGGGTTTCTCGATAAACAAATTCGGTCCATTTTATTGTTTATTTTCGTGACAGAAGTGATTATTTTTCGCTCCCTAGTTTCTGTTTATGAAGAAATGTTTATTTTTTGCTGGAACAAAATTGATAAGTTTTGCCCATAGTTTTTTTAAGGCGAAATCGCAGGAAGAAAAAAAGATGTCTTCGCGTCTTTGCTAAAGCATCCAACAGACAGACGCATACCAATGCAAGCAGACGGCAGCAAATAGGTGTGTGCATACTAGCGGGTGCCTCTAGAAGATGCACAGAATCGGGATCGGGGTTTTGTTCCGTGCACTGCACTGCTGCTGCTCTGCCCGGTTTTGCCAGTATAAAGGGGACAAAAAGTGATAGTTTTGAACTTGAACTAAAAAAATAAACTTCACCCACTCGCTGCACTGAGCGGAGTGTACCGTGCAGCGTAGCACTGTCGCGAGCAGAAAGCATTGCCGGTGGCCATACTATTTGCCTATTAAGGAAATTTGTTCATAAATTAATCATTTGAGAATTTAACACTATGCGCCTACCGGCTTGAGATGAAGATGAGCGACGCCTTTTTATGAAAAAAAAAACGCTAAATCAAAAATGGCTACCAAAACAAGCTTCTTTCGGGTTGCTAGGATTGGATACGAAAAGGAAAGCTGCATGGTTACTGTCTTTTCCTTCCATTGCTGCTTTCTTTGAATGAATTTACTAAAGTTTCTAATCGTTCCCACCCGCCAGTAATGTCTCGGTGAAGGTAGTATGTACATTCTATCCACGTTAGTTAGTCAGTGACCAGATATTTAGTGCAAGTGGAAGTCGAGCGGACTTCGAATGGAAATAGTACTAACCGAGTGGGGTGCATTGAAATACATTCGGATGCAACGAAACCATCGAAAGCAGTGTAGTAGTACCGTGACGAATGCAAATGCCACCAATGGAAACATAGTGTGTACGATCGTTTCCAGCGCATCGTAGAATAGTGTGTGCATATAGATAAGGTTCAGTGCTTAAGAGAGACAGTTCATGGTGTCTCTCTCCCATAGTCATAGTATATCCTCACGAGAGGACACAGGCATATGATATATTTGTGATAACCAGTATCGTTAATTAACCACACAAAAATCGACGACAAAAACAAAATCATCTTTAATCTGGAAGTCACTGTAGAGTTCTCTGCGTCGAAGATTATCCAGGGAGACGCGGAGACAGTCCAGGCATCAGCTTCTAGTTGTAAAATGGTAATTGGCTTTTAATGTTTTTATTCCCCCCCTTATATTTCTCAATCGTTAGTACAATCGTTCAACTATTTCAGCATATCCAAGAAACCGACCGTTTTTATGTTGTCCGAACTCGTCATACACCAAATTTCTGTGACATCATTCGTCACGATGGACGATTGGCTTCCGGACGTTGCCCTCACTGTTTGCAAATCGGATCGCATTTCTTTGGTGATTTGTGTGTGTGTATGTACGTGCGCCGGGTTGTCATCCATCCAGTCGCGACAATCAATAACCAAATTTGCATCTAAATTAGATAAACTTATTTTCCCACCCATCCGCCCAATGTTACTTGTGGTGTTATGGCTTGTGTCTTTCGGTGTTGGGGCAAGTTGTTTAGCGTCTTACTCATCCACTCTTAAAGACACGCCAAGCAGCAGCGCGCTCCGCCAGACGCGTGTCACATGTGTGTGGTGTAGCGATCCGGAAAAGCCGATTGGCTAAGGAAAACGTTAGGAAAACGTGTGCGAGACCACAAACAGTGGGTCTCCGCTCGGTATTGGGGAGACGTGGTGGAATTCAATTTGAATGGCGGTATGAAAATTCACAACTTGGCCACCAACAACGTCATCAAGCGATGGTTTCGGAGACGTTTTGTGGCTCGGGCTTCTGTCGGCGCTACGTTGTGTGCGCTAATTCCATTATCAAGCGGAGAAACTTCTTATTTTAGACTGCTGGAACCGTTTTCGGGTCGTGTTTAATGCTTTTCGCACTTGTCGTAATGGTTGTGCTAAGTGCAACCGCAGGTAAGCGTGATGGGACAGTTTTTTTTAAACTGCTATAATTTAAAGGAAATTTAAAGGTTTATAAAAGATGTCTTCAAGTTTAATACAGTATCTTCTATTTTGTTCCTCAATTTTATGGTTTATAGCCGGTACGATAACAGCTAGTCTAGTCAATAATTGTTATAATGATCACAATTGTCTCCGATAGCTGTTCGTCTGTTGCTATTTCTGTTCATGTTTTACAGCATAGTTTATCGTCCTCCTGGCTTGTGCCCATTTCCAATAGCTTATCAATAGCCTTATCGTGCGTTCGGCATGCAGCCTGACATGACTATGAGATGAAAATAGATGGCAAATAGAACATGAATGCCATTAGGACTGCATCTGTCGGGTCCGTACCTTCTTTCCGCACTTAAATTACGGTTACCTGTACCACCACCGTGTGCCTGCTTTTCCGGTTTCATACCATCAGCTGAGTGCTGATTCTACGTCATCGAAGCCCATAGGATACATAGACGAAGTAATCAAATTACATTCCGGTTCAACCAGAATAATGATTTGCTCGTCGGAGCGGGCACATTGTGGGCACCTTCGGCATGGTGTGTGTGTGTGTGGAGGCCACGAAACCACCCGGTATCGATTGTTCGCTAACTAACGGGACCAAAGTGGCGTAGCATGATGAGTCAGGCTCGTGGGCACCCCATGGACACCGAACTCAATCGCAGGTTCGAGCTGAAGCAATCAGCTGCACTTCAGCAATCCCTTTTACATACAGTGTACCTGCCGGTTAGAGTGTGGACCCCGGTGAGGTTGGCTGTTCCACTAAGACTCCACTTCCTTCTTCCCGTGCAGACGAACACGCACACACGCAGTCCGGTTCTAATGGAAGAGGCGTAGGCTGTGAAGAAGAAACCGCAAACCCACCACCGTTCAGGCTTAACCAGTTTGAGCGAATTTGCTGGTGCTCGGGTGTACCTTCGGACCGAACGCAGACGGCCACGTATCGGTGCATTCGTTCTTGGCGTTTGGTTGATTTTTGCCTTCGGTTGCTTCTTTTTCGCATTTAGCACATTTTGCGAATCTTCTGTTCGTGTGCTGTGCCTGTGCGCAACAAGCGCGAACGATGGCGACGACCTTACGGGGGTTTTTTTCTGTGCGCCAGCCACAGCGAGCTAAGAATAATATGTAAGAGAAGCCTTTAATAGACTTTTGGTGGGTTTGTGCATGGTGTTACGTCGGCACAAAAATTAGACTGGCAGGTTTTGGTTGGTAAAATTGCAGGTTTGCCTAGCATGTGGAGGAAATTCTTTTGCAGGACAAATACAGCTCGAGAAGATTTGTTGTACCTATTCCGGCGAATATATTTTTAGCGAGAAAGTGGAAGATTAAATTACTTGCTTACTTTACTTACTTATCAGGCGCTACAACCGCTTCGCGGTCTGCAACAATCCTCGATACCACTCACGGTTTAGCGCCGTCGACTGCCATTCCAATATCCCGGCCGTTCTGGCGGACGCATCTACGCCATCACTCCAGCTCAGTTTGGGCCTACCACGCTTCCTCTGTCCATGTGGACGGCCTAACAGGACTTTACGGGCTGGGTCGTCCGGTGCCATTCTCATGACATGACCAGCCCACCGGAACTTGCTTACTTTACCGCTATGCAATCCTGGTTTTGTTGCAGATGTCCTATTATCGTCTGGAGATTCGTTATCTTGGATATACTGTTAATGTGTACGGCCCTACAAAATCTGTTCGGCTTGAGTCGTCCGGTACCCATTCTCATTAGTCAGCACAGTCGAAGTCTGCAAAGTCAATTTTTGTGCGCTCGATCAAGTATCTCATAATTCTAGCAAAATACCGATTTTTAAAAGTCCCAATTTGTCAATCGGTGCTGACGTTTGCCTTAAAATTCCTGAAGCTTTCGCTGACCTCATAGGTGCGATCTATGTCTCTACATCATCCCTTTCGAATGATAAAGTTGTGTCATCAGCATATTCCAGGATCTGTGTTGAGGGTTTGATTATGATGTTTAATTTCTCCTTTTAGTTCCGATCATGCAAATGGATTCTGACAAGCAAATACTGTCACAATAATCCCTTCAATCACGCATCAATCTGCTCCCGGCGGAAGAAAGCACAGACAAAGGACAGTACAGCATTAATCAACGCGAGCACGCGACAACCCAGAGCGCGTATGGAGAGACCGTATGCGACTCGAGGAGGAAATGCACTAAATTAAATCATCACCCATCATCATTTGCTCAGTGTTGAGCTGTATACCGTTACCACCATTCAAACACACACACACTGGGACCGGTTTTTTTCCCGATTGCATCCCCATGATGCTGCTGTGTTGCATATTGCGGGCATCAAAGTGCATTGGACCGAATCCCATCACACTCGGCGTGCTTCTGGGGTTGGTTGATGGTAGTTGATTGAAGGAAGATTTGTATCATCTCATCGCGAGCGCCCGAGCAGATAGAAAAACCTGCTCAACTTAGATATTAGCGCACTTAATGAATGGGCTCTCTGGTGGTGGGATAGGTGTTGCCATTGCTTGAAGCTTGCGAAGAATGTCACTAAGGGCAACGTTTGTCAACTTTCTTCCGGGCGATTAAATAAGAGCAAAAAGCGGTAGAGCCTGGTGCAGGTGTGCGCAATCACAATGACGACTGAAAAAGGAAAGTCCCGGGCGAGAAAAAATTGCATCACGGTCGACACACGGCAGATAAATCGTACGTGAAAAGTGCATTTAATCGGTGTCG
>KZ061716.1:252724-264423 GCA_002091835.1 Anopheles maculatus | reverse complement strand
AGGACTTTACGGGCTGGGTCGTCCGGTGCCATTCTCATGACATGACCAGCCCACCGGAACTTGCTTACTTTACCGCTATGCAATCCTGGTTTTGTTGCAGATGTCCTATTATCGTCTGGAGATTCGTTATCTTGGATATACTGTTAATGTGTACGGCCCTACAAAATCTGTTCGGCTTGAGTCGTCCGGTACCCATTCTCATTAGTCAGCACAGTCGAAGTCTGCAAAGTCAATTTTTGTGCGCTCGATCAAGTATCTCATAATTCTAGCAAAATACCGATTTTTAAAAGTCCCAATTTGTCAATCGGTGCTGACGTTTGCCTTAAAATTCCTGAAGCTTTCGCTGACCTCATAGGTGCGATCTATGTCTCTACATCATCCCTTTCGAATGATAAAGTTGTGTCATCAGCATATTCCAGGATCTGTGTTGAGGGTTTGATTATGATGTTTAATTTCTCTTTTTAGTTCCGATCATGCAAATGGATTCTGACAAGCAAATACTGTCACAATAATCCCTTCAATCACGCATCAATCTGCTCCCGGCGGAAGAAAGCACAGACAAAGGACAGTACAGCATTAATCAACGCGAGCACGCGACAACCCAGAGCGCGTATGGAGAGACCGTATGCGACTCGAGGAGGAAATGCACTAAATTAAATCATCACCCATCATCATTTGCTCAGTGTTGAGCTGTATACCGTTACCACCATTCAAACACACACACACTGGGACCGGTTTTTTTCCCGATTGCATCCCCATGATGCTGCTGTGTTGCATATTGCGGGCATCAAAGTGCATTGGACCGAATCCCATCACACTCGGCGTGCTTCTGGGGTTGGTTGATGGTAGTTGATTGAAGGAAGATTTGTATCATCTCATCGCGAGCGCCCGAGCAGATAGAAAAACCTGCTCAACTTAGATATTAGCGCACTTAATGAATGGGCTCTCTGGTGGTGGGATAGGTGTTGCCATTGCTTGAAGCTTGCGAAGAATGTCACTAAGGGCAACGTTTGTCAACTTTCTTCCGGGCGATTAAATAAGAGCAAAACGCGGCAGAGCCTGGTGCAGTTGTGCGCAATCACAATGACGACTGAAAAAGGAAAGTCCCGGGCGAGAAAAAATTGCATCACGGTCGACACACGGCTGATAAATCGTACGTGAAAAGTGCATTTAATCGGTGTCGGTGCGTTGAATTGGAATTGGCTGGTTTTTGCTGATCCTTTCCGAAGCTGAGCCCATCGAGAGACATTACAGCCAATGGTGAACTCCGATCGTGATGGATTCATGAATCACAGTCTCTCGCGTTATGTTGCGCTCCACCAAACCGGAAGGGCATCAGCTCATTAGTGTTGACCTTTTGGCCGCACACTAGCAAATGCTGACGTTTGCGGAAAGCTGGCCGTGTATATGTGTGACTGCAGAGAGAGAGAGAGAAAGAGAGAGAGAGAGAGAGCCGCCAACCAGCCAATTCGGTGGAAATGAAGAATTGGAGCCCGTTTTCACCCTCGATTGCATTTCCACCGGTATAGCTCTCGACAAAAAGACTGCATACAAATAAATGCTTGACGTTTGAACGTTCGACGCATGCATCCCGTGTATATCGATTTGGCATTTTGGGCCGCCGGGCCTTTGTTTCGGTGGTTTATGCTTGTTCAGCGAATTAATCCGAACTTCCGTTTGCTGAATAATGTAGCAGCTACACGAGGAAATTAATATGGATTTACCACAAAAAAATGTTTCCAATTTCAAACGTGTACTGAAATATGCAATCATTGCAGATTTTATGCATAAAACAAGGCAACGCACCGAAAATGGGTGCTTTTGGTTAGTTTTGTTTTATTCTACCAATTTTGCAACCGTGCGCGCACACACACATACCTGGATCGATTGTTTTAACTTTTTGGATTTTACTTTTTTGTTACAATACAATACACGTCACGGCATCCAATGCGTTTGTAATGGCAGTGTGCAACCTACTGGAAGCTACTGCCGTACGTGGGGGCTTCTCTCAAGGGCTACACTACAAGACTCCACCATCATCAACCTTGACGTCTGTATGTCATTCGAAAGGGGCAATAGTAATGGTGATTGGATAGAGAGAAGAGACTCGTAATATAAACCAATAGACCGTAACGGATTCGACGTCGTCGATGTCCAATGTCGCGTACAGCATTCATTCTCTTATGTCCCATTGTTGAGTGTCCCGGCAGTTATAGGCTGTTCGGTTGTTTATATCGAACTCGTTTGATGTTGATTCACTTGTTTGATTATGGGCTATCTTAATAAAATAATCAGCTCACATTTCCACTCACTACGAAACGTGTCTCACTCTCTTTTCTTCAATTCTGTGATAAGAAATGTGAGGACTGTGGACAAGAAATTACCGGCCATCCTAATGAGATACGTGACAGTACTAGAACGACAACCGTGGTTGATTGCATAAGACACGCCAAAAAACGAATTCCCTTCGGACGTTGGTGGTTGGTGGCGTGCCTTCCTGGAAGAACGTTTCTATCGGTAGCCGGCGTCTCTGCAATGTGTGCCAACATTACTTCACCAGGTAGACCATCTGGGGGGTCCCTTAATGATCTCAGGGAATAAGCGGTTCGTGTTTAGTGGTGTGATGCTTACGAGATGAGCCTGTTGATTAGATGTTTCTAATTGATGTGCATTTTCTTTCGTGATAGTTGTGTTTTGAGTTCAAGGTTGCATGGCAAGGCCTTGTGTAATGGCATGGTCAGTCATGAAGAACTCTACAGAATGTCAGTACGAAGTTGAAATCTCATCACAGGGCGTAGTTGTCAGAGCGTCAAACAGTAGAGACGTCACAGAAAAATGCTCCTATTTGTCTAGTATTTCGTCTCCTGAAACTCCCCGGCTCGTTTGCAGTACAATCGTTCCGTATATTATTTATTCGCCTTACGGAGCTTTGCCTCAGAGAACTGAACCCCAAGCGGGGAAGCATAAAAATTGTTCACATTCCACAGAAGAGTAGACGTCGTCACCCAGCGGCGTCGCCTGGCTAACGCTGGACCAATGGAATGTAATAAAATGGTCTCCCAGGATGCAAGACATGGCTGATGACTGCTGATGCCAACAGGGGGGGGGATCCGCTACCTGCTTGCCTCGTGCCCCCTCCCGCTCAGAGAACCTTCACATTAATCGCCTTCGAGCAAAGGATTACGGATGTAGTTGGGAGGCAACTTTATGACTGTGTAAATCATCTTTTTCCACCAAATTGTTCTTCGCTTCAATTTCTCTTTTCTCGAAACAACCACGTAAACCATTTACACCTTGCGGAATGCACAGCCAACGCCGGTGGAAACGAAATCAATCACCATCCATCTAAAGCGCCCCGAGGCCTGATGGATGGAATTCGAAAAGATCTTAAAGACGCCGTTACTTTCTAAGTGGCAGGGTTGCTGATACTGATCCTCCGGTGAATGTTACTCATTTGGTGGCTAATTTACCCCCTCCCCGAAGTGACACTCTGTTCCGTTTGTCGGGAGAAATTGCTCCCCATTTGCCAGGGAGCTAGCTCCCTAATGGACGCAAGGAAAGAGTATGTATGTCCTCATCACATATGCATAAGAAACCGGCTTCAGCTCAATAACGGTAAGGCGGGAATGGGGGAGATGGTTTTAATCTCCTCACCGCGGTCAGTGGCGGCCTTCACATGGTCGGAGGAAAGTTTTTGCAGTCACAGATTTCATTTGTCACTGGCTGCTGTCGTTCCTTGTGCGTGGCAGCACCCCTGTGGAGGATATAACCTCGGTGGAAGTTAGTTGCTTCCTATATACATTTTGAACAAAAAACCCGGTTGGTTTGAAGGTTACTTTCCTGAAGCAGTGGAACCACTTTCCTTTTCCGAATGTGTCTTTCTTTTAGCTCCACCTGCTATCATTGGCATTCGGTGGAGATGAGATGACTCGCGCGGGATCTTTATCGAGCAGATGAAAGTGCATCTTCTTCAGTGTTGTTGTCGTCACCTGCACAGCTCACCTCTGCATGGGGTCCACTGTGTGCCATCATCGTTCGAAGAGGAGGCTCCCGCCGTTTTTTGAGGAAGAAAATAGCGAATTAAACACGGGAAAAATTTAAGAAATCCACGTTGAGCCACACTTCGGCAACATTGGTTTAGATTCCCCGACGGTTGTATCTTGTGCCACTCGAACTGCACGCAAATTGGACGACATTCTTTGATGTTTTTCTAGCGCACAATTTGTGCTGTTTCGTGTATAATTACGCGTTGCGATGTCCTCGGTACAGATGGCACTTGGGTGTAAATGGGATGGATGGACGGCCGCAGTGTTAATCGCCAGGTTTGAGAAACGACAACGCCACGTGGACGAATATTTGATTAGGTGTGTAATCAGCTGAAAGTGTTCCATTAGCGCCAGGAATTAGGCAGGCATGGAGTAACAACAAACGCTACCAGCTGCTGGTGTAGAGCAGTGAAGTGCTTAGAAGGGCACTTCTTGCGGTAGTTGATGAGTCGATGGATTGTTGTTAATGAATTATTGAATGGTTCGATCGTATGGCGGATGTTTTGATGAAATAGCGAGGAATGTATGATGGAATTTTAATGCAATCAATATTGCTTGAAAGGGTTGTGACAAGCAGCTTAAGAAGTTATTGGGTGGGTTAAATAGATTAAAAGCACGTGTTTCTTGTGATGTTAATAATCTTGAAGGATTGATTTTATGCTACAGGAATGCTATCAGGAATTAAGGATCGCTTGCTCCTGTACACCTGCAAATATGCAATTAATGTTAAGGCGATGGCGCGTAGATTGGTTAAGAGTTTAGAGCTAGGTATCTTTTTTGAGACAGACTGATGGTTTAGTGAAACTGAGGGCTGTTTCTAACATCGAATACAGTCCGGACTGCTTCCCTGCAAGCAGGACTATCCCGGAAAGCAGAAATGTCAGTTCAAAACTTCAGAACTCGTTGGGAGGAAACATCATTTTCCAAGTACCGTGAAGAGACACTGGTGTCAAATATTATTATTCTTATGTCACACATGTCTTGATGAAGAAATAAAATAGCTCGTATGAAGATAACTTAATTATATCTTGTTGTCAACAAGCTCAAGACGATTTCCAAAAGCTACGAAACGTCCTTATTCTCGGTAAAACTCTTTCCTAGTGCTTGTGCTGTCTTTAGAAATGTGACGATCATAATCTTCCACTGCGATAGAACGCAACAAAAGGATCTATTTCCGTTACACGTGATGCTAATATCTTTCTTCGATTCACCAGAATTATGACGATGGTAGTATCTCCAGTTTCCCATTTTGGTAGAAACGAATCAAGAACTGGACTCAGCTTCACCGTAACGAACGTTGCAATGGCTTTCCGGAATGCCACTTACTCGTGGCTCGTGGATATCATCTGGATAATGGATGTGGCGCATCATAAACTTTATCATCCCTATCGTCCGGGAGACCCATTTCCGTGTACGGTCCTGGCCCGTCTACACATTGATTCTACGAAGAACCAATCATCCCGGTCGGTGGAGTCGTGAACGTGTGTGTTTGATGCAATTTGATGCCCAAGCGTGGGTTTTCGAACGCATTAAGCGCAACTTCATGTTGTGTGTGTGTGTGTGTGCTGGCTTTTCCGCCAAACGTCGATCGTGTCGCGATGGGGGACGCGATTTTGAAACGAGTTAGAAAACTTTCACCAGCATCATCCCGTTCCGGTGTCGTGGTGCCGTTATGCGCTCGTTAGCTAATTAGATGCAAAAGTGCACTCTTTAGTAGGTGCAGGTAGGTGGTGAAACTGTTTGCATATGAAGTCATGCTCGGGAAAATGGCCATCATGGGGACGGGGCATTAGAATAATGGCTTAATCACTTCCTGTGCATTGATATTGTTCTAGAGACGTCCGAGTTTTGGGGTTTGAACGAGAGAAAGTTTGCGTCAGACTGTTTATTACACATTTAGAGTGTTTTCGAAACAAAGTTTTCCAATTTAGCTTAATGCTGACTGTCCAAATCGGTTTTCATATCGAGTCTCTACACTCCTAACCTCAATGTCTACCGCAGTGTCACTGCTGGTGATAGTTTATTGCCCTCTGCAAACTTTGTCAACTGATCCAGATCTTCTGTCGGCCCCGCGGCAACCGACAGCCGACACTTGTGTGTGTCATGAAGCTGCCTGCAAACCACACAACACACAGAAGTGACAATTTATATTTCACCATGTCACGAACTGCTACTGAGTGCTAGAGTGGTGGCGGCTTGATGTGACGTGCCAAATTACAAACGATGCAACGGTATCGCGTGCTCACCGACGTGAGTGTTCGCATCTGAGTAGTTTAAGGCATGTATGTGTGTTATGTAGCTGTCTCTCATAATTTGACCCATATTCTTCCGTGTGTTGGCGTCCTGCTCGTGGTGCATGTTCATATTTAATCATTTCAAGAACACTCATCGAGAACAGCCAGCTGGTGTGTTGTTCGTTACAGTGACCTTCCACTATCTAGCATCTTACCGTTTTCTTTCCATCTTCCTTTCATTCCAGGTAAGCAACCAGTCCAGAGTGTGTGGTTTGGAGAAATTTATTGTCACATCGTCTTGAGTGGCTACTCGAGAGCTGAAGGATGATGGGCACCGACACCACTGACGTACGTCGGTTTGAGTTTGCACGGTAGAATGCATACATAGCGGAAGGAGCAGCAGCAGCAAGGCTGTTGCAATTTAATGTAAAGTGCAGCAACGCTACATCATTTATTCGGATATGATAGGAGGTAGTACATGGGGGATCTCTTTGCGTCCTTAATTAATGAGGTGCAGCACAAGAGGGAGTTGGAGGCATAATTGCGTTTGTGTGTTGCGCCTCTACGATGTCAAAAGGATGTGTGTGCGATGTGCACCTGACGCTATTGGGTGGGCTCCACAAGCTGTCAAGAGAGCACGAATATAATTGCCAATCAACACCTTATCATTTGGTAATGAGGATGATATAACTTCGGGCTTAGAGTGGAGAGCGTGAAGATGATGAACGCCAAGACACTTAGCGAATGTGCAAAAGGTGATTCTGTGTATGAATTGTTAATTAAGTTACGAAAATATTAAGTTATCTGTAGATGCCCATTAGCTGCTCTTGAACTAGATTTCTCCAAATACAAAGTCTTGCTGGTAGAGGAAGGTTTCAAAGAACAAAACAGTTCTTCTGGTGTGATGATCCCTGACCTTCCGTGCAGAACTTTATTGTGTCTTGTACTGTAAAAAAAACCATTTGCATGGCTGTTCATTGTACACTTTGCAAAAGAGTCTGGCACACTCTGTGCCACGTGAACGACGAAGTAGGCTTAAAACGGTATGTTTGCTGCCATCGCACTTGACACCCGACTGTCACATTGGTACAACGCGTCGTCGGTGTTAGCTATTTTTGGTTCGGAAGCTACAAATACCGCTTTCCCATCCATCCTACTTTATGTGGCGAACGTCCTTGTCGGTGTTGTGTCCTTGTCCGGAAGCTTTGGAGCGCTTCCGTTTTGTCTACGCTGAAGAGCGAAAGGATGACGTATATCCGGTACGGGAACGGAACGCGCGAAAGCACCCGGCTACGACCATGGCACCATGAAAGGTGATACCAATTACGCGTCACTCTACTGGATCGCAATGATTGAACGGCAGAGCGATTGGGTGTGCAACTGGTTGAACCGAGGCAAAGGATACGCGAGTCACACCATGGGAACAGGAGAAGCTTGCAGCTATTTTTAAAACTTAATTAATATACTAAAACCCACTCCGATGAGTGTGTCGACACGTCGGACAGGATGACAGTCGTGTATAGTGCCGCTATTCGTAATTGTGTGTGAAGACAAGGCTTCAAAGGACTCGAGTGTCTGGGAGTTTTGGCATACGTTTGTCACCATTAGTATATCAGTGAATGATAATTTTAGTGTTTCTCGCTCGACTCACCATACTACAAATAGCAAGTCGATAAATCAATGAAAAGCACCGATAAACCAATGAAACGTTCATTCCAATAGATTCACGCCATACCTACACTCTTCGCGACCACTTTCAATCGAAAGCCCTTTTAGAAGCAAAGCTAATGTTGACACTAAGTCATCACCCAATGGGCCGTTTGCGTGACAATAAGTGACGCGCCGTGGGCAGAAAATAAGCGTTGCCGGCACTTGCGTTTTGAAGTGGTAATTAAGAATTTATCGCTCACCTCCTGCCACTTCTCGTCCTCAACGCACTCCCGCACCGGTGAGGTATCGATAGTTCGGAAGTCTGCTTCCTATTTTGCCAGTTACACGTGGCGGCCATACAATACCGGAGGAGAGTTTCCTGTTTGCGTTTTTATTTACGGTTTTACGATCGAACGATTACCACTCCAAATCTGATCCGGGCTGTGTAATCCGTACCGAATCCGGCTCTGAGTGTGTGGCTTTTAATGCTAGAGTTAGGAGTAAAATCGAAGAATCGTTCGGTAGAAAAAATCAATAGCGCTTTTTTTTTTATAAATAATTCACCTCCAAATATGCTTTCACGTTTTAGACGGAGACCTCGTTTGGTACGCTCACGGAGCAGGCAGGAAACAAATAAATATCAGGACGAACTATTGAAGCCATCGATCGGTGCTAGGATACGCTTGATCGGTTTGCCTTCCGCGGTTAAACGGTGTGACTGCGTAGAAAAAAAGAACTCTTGACTAGCAATACGTTCGCTTCGGGCTATATAAGTTATAATATTGACAGATTGTAGTGGTAACAGTAGAAGTAATAGGCATCGGTTTTAGTACGGTTGCGTTTGTGACGCTTCGAAACCATCGATACTTCGTCGTCCACAAACCGTTGGTGACCTCCGCGCAAATTTGCTGACTCATGGCAATCCTTCACGGTCCATTTGCCGGCCCGCAGCGTAGGACTGTGGTTTTTATTGCTTCTTTGCTAAGTATTTACCCTTTCTTTTAAGATAAAATTTATGAAGGGAAGAAGCGCCCATAATCCGTTCGAGCTACTGATTTTTGGAAGTTGTAATAATTATATTTCACACTCTCCTTCTCGATTCTTGCACGAGCAAAATAGGCGGGGTGCGTGTGTTCGTTGAGGGTCAGATAGATCGTTGATTTTTTTTTGCGCTACCACAAACGGTGTCATTCCGCAATCTCGGATTTGTATTTTTCGTTTTTGGTTTGGCGCTTGCTGGTTTAGTTGTCGGCTTGAGCTTTGGATCTTAGCAATAATTTTTTATTTTGGCTTGGAACCTAAAGGCGAAATACACGCCCACCGTGTCCAAACCCGTGCCAAACCACCCGCTGTGCAGCGGAGGCCCGTTTCCACCCACAAACCCATTCGGGGTTTCGTGAAAGGGAGAGAATTAAAGTCGGAATTTCGGAGGTCGCCGAAAGCGAGAGTTTTACAGCCGGATCCGTGTGATGATTTTTCGGGGGGGATTTTTTTTTAGTTGTACCGCCCCCCAGGCTTGTGCAATTGTGTGGCGAATGATGATGGCGGTGAGTGGGAAAAAGAGAGATAAATCATAACACAAACTGTTTAAAGAAAATTAATCACAAAATGTGCGAAACGAAGCGATCAAACAGATCGAAACCGCGCTTCGCTAGCCTTCCACGAGTGCGTTTTACAGGGTGCGTTTCTTAGTGAGGTGTTTGTTGTCCACCCCCGGGGGGTGTAAGGTTTTGCTACTTTTTTGTATTTTCGCGCGTCGCTAGTTTACTAGTGCCAGGGTCATCGGGGTTAGATGCTGGTAAAGTGTGGTAGTCAATGGTAGTAGTCGGTCGGTGGTGGGATTAGACTCTCGCTCGCTTCGTTGTATGCCGGCCAAGCGTGATCCGGTGTGAGATCATCTTATGTATTTCACACGTTTCTGACACGGTTTCGTTTTGATTTGGCGAACCGGAGAGAAGGTGCGAACGAACAAGAGTGATGAGTTTTAAGTGTTGTTGATCAGCTGATTAGCACGATGAATTATGGGTGCTGTCATATTAGTTCGGGAAACATAATGACGCGCGTGGGGGGTTTTTCTTTTTCGATCGATCGTTTAGTAATCTGCACATAAACATGTGTAAGAAGCGGGTAGAGTTGTGTGCTGTTGTGGTCAATTTGTGGTAAAATTTTCCTTGATTGAAGATAATTTATTTTATGTGAATTATAACCGCGAACGTTTTTCGATCGCCTGAAGTTATGCAAACGTGCTCGTGTACGTATTACACAATGCGTAAAGCACACACAAAACATCGACCTCCTGGATCTGGTTTGTGAAACAGTCTTAATTCACCTTTCGGGAAGCTGCAATTATCGATACAAGCGTTCGGTCTGCAGCAGCAGTACTAATGTGCACGGGCACTGCAGAGTGAAAATCTCCATTACTTAACGTGTGAGCGCGCGCGCACACCAATCGCTCGAATTGCGCTGTAATCGTTTCGAATCGCATACTTCATTTCGTTTAAGCTATCGATCGCGATATCGATTCGTTCGTGTGTGCGTGTGCTTATGCCTGCTGGTGCTGCTATCACAATCGAAATACGTTCCCCAATCCATCAGCCACAACAGTTGGTGGTCGGGCACGTCTAGCAATAGTATCCTCAAGGTGGCGTGGCATGTGTTGTTTTATCGAGCTCTTTTTCTGTGGTATGCGTTGTGCGAAGAGCGATAAGTCTAATGTGCGGTGAAGAAGAAGATGCTGACGCAGCGATCTAATCAAACCCCCCGAAAGGAGGTGCAAAACAGCGGTGTGAAATCATCCTCCCAGCATGTACAAGTTGCGAAAATAAGCGAACCATTATAGCCTGATGACGAGAATGCGAGGCACAGAATGTGTGTTGTTATTCTTGTTACCTGATTGCTACCGGTTCGGGTTCATTAAAACTAGAAATTCGAGTTGAAACCTGGCACGTTTCTTTCCATCGTGCACTACCGTTTTTCCTCCCCAAAAGTGGCCAAAATAAAAGCAACCAACAGCGTTGTGGATGCATCACATTGTTTCCGTCTCGATTTCCGGTTTTTTGCACTTAAAAAAGTGTACTTACTACTTTGCCGCTCGTAACAGCTGGAACATTATTTTCTACCGACCTCTCTCCTGCCAGTGTTCTGGGTGCGCACCAACCATCCCACCCACCCACGAGAAGAAGTAAATTAATTTTCGGTCAAATACCTTTCGCTAGATTACGCATCAGTGTGTATGTGTGTGTGTGTGTGCTTGTGTGTTAGTGTTTTCAGGGAACATGTTTAAAAAATAAGCTAGATCATAAATCTTTCCCCTCGGGAGGGTTTTTTTTTCTTCTCTGTATTGTATAATGTTGGTGTTTAAGGGTGGCAGAATCGTGGCACAAACTATACAGCTGGTTGAAACCCGCTACACACACTACTACCAGAAAAGAATGACCGTTACGCATGGTGATCGTTGTAATGGTGATCATTGCTTCCAGTGAAAGAGTGAGAGCATCCACCAACGGGAAAAATGGTAACAAAATGACCAGTAACAACCACCTTGTCATGTACGCGAAAAAAAAAAAAAGAACCGGGATTCAGTGTCGCTTCGGAGTGTGTATGTAACCCACGTTTTCAAACTCACCCACTGTCTCGCGAAGCACCCACCAGAAAGCGTGTTTTACACGCCCAATCATTACACCCCTCACCAAATTAGTCACCACGAAAATAACCACGCGGCTGGCGTTTGGTTGCCGTTGACCGAAAGTCACTCGGTCCGCCGCTCTTC
>KZ061716.1:228872-244311 GCA_002091835.1 Anopheles maculatus | reverse complement strand
CACCATCTCGCCCTGTTGCGGGAGCTGGCAGCTCATATTTATGTGCCCTCGGAGGCGGCAAATGCGGTCGGTTACTGTGTGTGTCTCTCTGTCGTTCGAGAGGCTTACGCTCATTAGCCTCCAAGATCCGAAGATCCAAACATGACCCTACCTGAGCACCTAAGTTATAGAGGTGTGTCCCGGAAGCGATTGCGGCAAGTGAAAAAGAGTTTTGTACGTGGTGTTACTTAATAATTTCTACGGAAGCTGCTCAGGGATTTCGACGCTTCGTACGTGAACTTCAATAATCAATAGCTTGAGGTAATTGGATGGTGGGCATATAAAAATATATGGGGAAACAGTTTTTCGATGCATACAAGATCACGGCCCTAGTTCCTTCCGGAGGCTGTGTTTATCGCACATTTACGGTGGGAAGAAAAGTGCAGAGCACGTGTGTTGAGCAATTATGAAATGTCATCTTATCGATCGGGGTTGCTTTTATGGCAAGTGAAAGTAAGGTGCTTTGTTGATGTCTGTGCAAGAAAGGCGTGTAGCCTTCGGGCTTATGGTTGATGTTTTATGGCGCTAGAGGTAGATTAGTGTTGTAGATAATTGTTTTAAATTAAATGTTGACATTGATCTGGTTGCACTGTGAAAATAAAAGCCACAAAAATGTAAATTTGAGGTTAGAAAAATATTTTACATTACCCAATGCACCCCCTTTCCAGCTGCTTGACAAGTAGACCAACAAAACACCGCATTGCCTCACATAGCCCAAAGCCTCTATAAATAAACGAAAAAAAAAAATTGCCTCACATCGCGCTGTACAAAGAATCACTCACAAGGGCTCACTCGGTCTGTCTGCTCACCTTAACAGTGGCATTCAACAGTGGCGTTAAAACTGTAGCATCAAGAAACGTTTGCGCCGCAACAGCCTTGCCGTTTTCAAGCTGCTCCCAAACGATCGAGCTTCGGAGCAGCAACAATGATATTAGCAAATATAGGAGACCCCCATTTTCGAGTGGTTGTGGTGTGGTGCCTTTTAATTTTCCCAGCCACCTGCAAACAAACAGAAGAAAGCAAAACACGACCGAACAGCACCAACAACAGTGCTCCCCACAAATCCCAGTGCGGCGGGCTACCGCTGGACGGTGTGTGAAGCAATAGAAGTGTAACGGCCGGGCGAGCTTGAAGTGAAGTGACCGAATCGGCGATTGGATCGTGTGCAGACCGTGCGCGGAATGGATGTAGTGCAGAAGCTTATACGCACGTCGGCGCTGATAGCGACCCAGTTTTGGAGGGTGCTCCGGTCCGGGTGTGCTGCTGCGCTGGCGCTGGAGAAGCTGAGTGAGGTTATGAAATTAAATTTATCGTTTATCATAAATTTCGGTTTTCCAACAACAACGATGGGTAATTCTCGCGCGATCGCGATATCGGGTTGACGATTTTAGTGAGATCGATGTTGCATTGTTATGGCACGCTGTGCGCTTCAAGCGCAATTTTTAACACCATTGCAATCAAACCCCGAGCGCGAGAAGATTGGGCTGTAAATGGGTTGATTAATGAAAACACAGCATTGGGAAATAATGATTTAACAGCGCTGGGTTTGCTGTGTCCACTTGGGGGATAGTGTATTGTGTGTGTGTGTGTTTATTTTCTTCTTTTCGGAGAGATCTATAACGATGGATGTAATCGTGTCATTGTGGTTAATGATGTTGAGCGATTGGGCAAGTGTTTGATGAAAAGCTAATAAAGTTTATGAAATCGTTTTGCAAGGGGTTCTTTAGTTAAACTCGCAAAAGCACAGCCAAGAAAACCCGGCAAAACTTGTACATACACAGTTTATTGGGTCGGACTTCCCGCCTCAAGAAGGCGTGATAAGCGGCGGTACGCTTGGAGAAACAAAATCGAACGCTTCGCCGCGTGGTTTGGGTGTTGTTTTGCAGCCTGCATACTGCAATTAATCACGCAACGACGAGGTGTTGTGTTTCGCTTAACTGTGATGCACGTGATGCAGTGTACAAACTTCTTCTGGTAGCAGATGGATGGGTTTTGTACGCCGGAAACTATTACAGACGCATAGGAAATGAGATGTGGAAGGTTTCTCTGCAGTGGAAGCGATTGGAAAAAAAAAATGTTTAAGCTAATGGGAATGCTTTCAAAACGTTTTTAAATATTGAACGATGCTCAGACGATGTTTGTACATAGTGCTAGGAGTGTAGAATAAAGACTTCGCTATAAAGTAGGCTAGAATCAGCAATGGTCAAGTGTTAAAGGAAGGTAGATCGAGAACTTCAGCAGTTCCTTGAATACCATGAATGCAAACATCAAGAAGATGAGCTGATCTGTCTCTAGTGCCTTGGAGCCATCGGAAGATATAAAGATATAAATACTTCGATACATTCGTGTGAGCTGATGAGCAGTCATGGTCTGTCTTTTTTGGCCTTGGACTGGTCGAGAGGGAGAGAGAGAGATCTTAGAATATCCGAATGTTCGAGTATTGACTTACGGCAAACATTTGAAAGCATTGTCTCGTGGCTTTTGTACGTAGTACAAGCTTATCTAGATAATTGTCCAACCAGAAGAGAGCTGTGATACACAGGTCAAAAACTGCACTGACCTAAACATTCCAGATGGTCCTATCTTAGATACGCCGAACTCTCTCGCAATACATCGTTTTGAAACTATACCTCAACCAAACTGTACAAAACAAGTTTCACGTAACGAATTAATTATTTTATCTATATTTCTTTAGCTGCGCTGCACAATGGCAAACAAATTATATGAATTATTAGCAGCAAAGCTTATAAATATTATTCACTAACAACAAAGTCGGCCCGCACAAAGCGTAACCTAAATAAAGAGTAAAATTATAATACGCACAATCTACATCCATCTCACTTCCAAGACTCATTGCGCTGTGTCTGGCTTATTACTGGCATTTAATAATTTAAATTAATCACCCAAACCTGCTGTAGCTACTGCTGCTGCGGGACCGTTTTCACTTTTCCTTTTTTGAATAAGATCGCTTCGGAATTTTCGCACCTTGCCTTCCATCAGCCAAGATGCGTCGGTTTAGTTTTTTTTTCGTCTTCGATTATTCAACGCTTTTATCCACCCCCCCCCCTTAAACATTACGCATTTCTTCCATTCGTGCTCTGGTACTAATTGATGAGACTCGAAAGATAAATAACTGTCATCTGCAGCAGACGCCTTACGGTTACACAGCTGCATTGTGTATAGAGGCTTGTGGAAACGGAAACAAGTTGGTTCGCTTCACTCGCTTGTACGCGCTAATCGCTATCACCAACCGCAAACATGGGAATACGAAATCGATGCGCATCGGTCGTTGGCGGCGTCGTGGTCGTCATCATCATCATCGTCGTCGTCATCTCACCTGCAATATTGACGCGTGCAATTAAAAGGCAACTAGACAGGGATGAATAGCCCGGTCGGAAGAAGAAGGGCATGAAGGGCCGTTTATGCACGTTTTGTTTGTTGGTGTCTGTCTTTGTGTTGGATTTATCACTGAAGACACCGACCGACGGTCTTGTATCTTGTCTTGTACTTACGGTCGTCAAGATCTAGCCGAGAGAGAGAGAGAGGGTACTGTCCGTCCATTGATCGCGGGTCTTTGTGGCTTGGCCTGGAGGCGGTTTGTGGTTGCTCGATATTAATCAAATGTAAACTGACGGATAAGAAGCTGGAGAGGGCCAGCCGGAGATGGGACAGTCAGGGGATATTCCACATCCTCACACAAGGCAACAAAGCGTCTCCCTTAGGTCAGTGGCGTTTGAGATGCTACTATGTAGGGTTTGGAAAGCGACAACGAAGCGCCCAGATGTTGTTGGTGGTGTTAATGAAGTTGCTGCTCGAATGTGCGACATTTGCGGATGGTGGAGAATGTGAAGCGGCACGGCACCGGGTGCTGCGGATGAGTTGGATGCACTTGAAGTGATGCGTAAAGGAGGAGCGATTTAACATTGCTTGATTGCAACGCCTTAGGAACAGCTGGGCATGGGTGTACCGTCATTTCTCATGCGTTTCTTGTTGGTGTTGGAGCGCTTATCAGCGAATGTCAGCGTCCTAGGAAGTAGCCACACTAATCGCACTGACGTATTTCTGTATGACGTGATTGATAGTATGATTGGAGCAACGGTTTATTATGTAGCTAGGACATTGCATTCGAGATTACATAGTTGCAGGCAGAGAGGCAATAAACATAGGAAATCATAATCTTATAATAGATTTCTGCCTACCTGAAAAAAAAAACTGTATAAAAACTTGAATTCTAGAGATGTTTGAAATCTTCCACAAGTTTTAGTTATCTAGAGTTAGCAAAGAAGTAGCAGTAGTAGAGTAAGAAGATGGAATTATCAAAAAATAAATAAAAACCGATTATACAGAAAAGTTCAGGATCATGAGATAGATTAAATTGGGTTTAGAGGCGTAATGATGCGGGACTAGTAAGTAAGCTTTAAGAGACTTGTCTTGAACCTTTAGGATCTTTATTATTTAATCTCTGAACTAACTCTGATAAGGTTCAACCCCACAATTTGACGATCAGTATTATAGAAGCGCTTTAAAATCGTATAAAAAGCATGTTGAAACATCACTCATTGTTACAATAAAAATCCATGCCCAACTGGTGCTCCAGTACAGCAGCTTGGTAGGATGTCAATCACAACTGTGACTTCTGAAAGTGCGTGCCCCGAGGCTGAGCATAATCATAGCCCATACAATCATTGGCTGCACTACTAATACCCACGTGCAATACGTGCCTTCTGTACTTGTCATGGCAACCGATCTGCCCCGTGATTGATGGGATTATGATGTAGGGCCGTGTGTATGTGTGGTGTGTACGAGCTTTGGCGTGTTTCGGACCCGATTTAAGGGCGTTTAAGGGGCTGTCATTTCATCACCAGCGGCATCGCCGAAACAAAAGAAGAAAGCAAGAAGCAGATAAAGACAAACCAACAGGTGAAGGGTTAAACAACATTAGCACTAGATGAGGTAGCACGCACGGCGCAACAGCAGCAAGGGTGCGTGTGTGTGTGAGGTGCAGATACGGGCGACTGATTTACGATTGCCCAATTTGTGAAGTGCAAAGGCGAAAAAAAAGAGACAAAAAAAAAAAAATCATGGAGCAGAGATGCTCGCGTTTTTCTTTAAATCTTAGTGAGGTTTCTGTCTTCTGCGACTCGTACCCGCGAGTCGCGTAATCATGTAATCGCGCAATCCAACTGCAGCCGCATATGCACTGGCGCACGAGTCATCGCGGTTCTTTGCGCCCTTGCTGTACTCTCTACGTCTATGGGTGTCTCTCCCGCGTTGGAAAAAATGAATGTCGATGCATTATGTCGTCTTGAAGGTTTCCCAACAGAACTCTCCCCACATCTGTGCGTTGTTATCTTCCACGCGATCCGCTTCGTCGAGAATTTGTGATGTGTGATGTGTTTGCTCAGAGGAGGTTTGTTGTGGTTGTTGGCTTTTTTTTTGTTCAACGCTCCATACTGAGATGGTCGGTGCAAATAATGCATCAAGTGGTAAATTGAGTTTTGCGAAATTTACTTAACTTACTGCGGATGGCACCCGTAGTACTGCAATGTTGCAAACCGTAGAGCGATATGATGATGATAAGGTGAATTTTATTTGTGGCACTGTTGGGAACAACTGACATTTAGCAATGGGTGGTATCTAGTGGGTACGTTCCACTAACGAGCAGGGTAATCAAGCATGAAAAAAATGTATATCTCTAACAAGACATCGTAACAATGCATCTTTACGAGTGCGCGTATTGAGCAAGCGCACCTGGAAGTATGCAATATTTTTTACTCCTTTAGCCTTTTTGGAAAAATCTTAAAAGGATCGTAGAAAACTTAAGAAGGTTGGGAGAGGAAATAACATGAAGATGGGGAAAAAAGATACAAGCAAATGTCACTGCATACTTTCAGGCGTTACGAAGACAATCTACCACCCAATAACAATGAATTTCCTAACCAATAAACTTCTCATCCAACGACCAAGACTGCAACCTAGATAACCAATACAATTAACCCCAGGAAAAATGTCATAATTAGAGAATAGCATGGCTTCGAGTCCTTCACTTTCGCCCGGTTCTTTACAAACCATTAGAAGCTCACAAGTTCACATTCCCCAGGCAAATTAGTTCCACAATTTGCATCTGCTCACGTGCTCCAAACGTGTGTGTGTGTATAACACGATCGTTGGCACGCCACTAAGGTCTCGAAAGATTCTAGACAGCACCTCCGCAAGACAATGGTCGTGCGCACCTCATTCTTTTGCCAGACATGTCCCTGCCAGAAGACATTCGCGTGCCGGGTCGCATGCACACGTTTCCGTGCAGTGAGGATTTACCCGAGCAGTCGCGAGGCACTGCAAATGTCCTCGGTGCTTAGGGATCGTAAATTGGATTGTGGGCAGTGGCGAATTCTGGACAACTTATGACAGCTAAGCTTGACGTGAATGACACGTTTGACGCGACTAGCGACGACACTTCCGTGACGACTTGGCCATACTTAATTGGTGGTAAATGTTAAAATGTTTTTAAAACGTGAAGAATAACGTAGTGGTAGTTCTTTTTTTTTGATTGGATGATTCAGGTCGTAAGATTAGGTTTTTGGGCCACTTGGAAAGAAAAAAAACAGTTGATCATTGTTTATAAATATTAAGAACGCTTCCTCGCAAGAACGTTTCTCAATCCTCAATAGTAAACTGAGCTCATTTCTAGCCAGTACTGTCAAGCGTGTTGTAAACAGTTTCTCAGTCACTTTGAGCGCGTTTCCTTGTCGTTGCAGCTGAAGCAATGTGTTTACAACGACCGAACTAAGGGACTCCGCTCTCTTCCGTCGCCGCATTGCACTCAGGTCTTTAGTGAACGCCCTCGTGACCTTGCTGCGTGCGTTTTTGTGGACGAACGTTTGCAGAAATTCTGCACCAGACCGATGAGCTCATAGGGGGGAAAAATGAAAATGACCCATACGATCCGCAACCGAAGGAAAAGATAGCCTATGAATATGATTTCCTTCATGGGAAAATTAATTGCTACACGAGTCGGCTTGACGATGGCAGTTAACGCGCGACAAAGAATGGCTTGTTTATTATGCAGCGCGGTCCGCTATCTTCGGTTTGCGCGCTTCGTTGATCGTTTCCGGCGCATCAAAGATCAAAAGAAACTTCGGAACGCGCCCAACGGGTACGCAGAAACGCGATGCAAACGCGTCCATCCATTCTTCCGGTTTTTCTCATCCGATCGATGATTGGCCGTGAAATCAGCCCCTCAGCGACCTTGAGTTGGCCGCGTAGTGCGGAGTGGAATTTGCAGCCATGTGTTGTGTGTTTGTGTGTCGGCTAATCAATTCCGTTTTACATCCGACGGAAAACATCAACACGATACGTAACGATCGTGTACGCCAAAGTTACACACGGCTTGGTGCCCCGAATTTGTGTCACTTTTAGTTGGAAGTGATTAATTAGCTTGTTAACATCCGACGCCAATTTTCTTTCGAGGTGCTTTAATTGTACGGCGTTATCGAACCCGTCTTCGGTGACGCCAACGTTGGGTGAGAGGTTTCTTGTAATAACTTTATTTAATGAAATGTAAATTGGGCGTGTTTTGGTGGCCTTTCTGAAAGTCTGAAAAGTGTTTATAGAGAGGCCAGTTGTGACAAAAGAAGAGCGTATTTCATAAGCTTCTTCTACTAAACAGCCACAAAGTATGCAACCAGTACGGCAAACGCTAGCCTAGTTATGCAATTTGTATTACAAAATGCTCTTTTGAACTTTATCGGTCGTGGGTAAGTCTCGTTTCTGTCTCGTTTTTTTTTTCGCAGCAGAATCCATTCTAGAAACCAATTTTTTTTTCGATTTTTCCAGACCAACCAATACGTGTTTTTTTCCACCATTTACGGCACCACACAAACGTCGCTTTTGCGTCGTTTTTCTCGTTTAAGCTTTTTTATTTGCTTCTTATTATTTCCAAACGCTTACGTTAGACGTACCTGTGTGCGTGTATGTTTGTGGTGCGGTTTTGTTGTTGTTGAAACTTTTCGCATGGCTTCCCACTTTAAGCTGCCTGCCAAAAACGGCGGGTGGTGGTTTGGAGCAAATTGTTTTAATTTTCCGGCTATCCGAAGCCACCGCTCGATCGTTGGCGCAAAAGAAAAAAACAAAACGTATCAACGAACGCGCGCAAAAAAAAAAGGAAAAGTGTGGTAACCGCCCCGACGATACGGCGATCGCACATCGAATCGAGGAATCAAGCATTGGAAGGTTATCGTTGTTCCGCAGTGGTTTGTCTGTCGCCACGGTTGCGTACCGATCTGATCTTTTGCTGCTGTGCTGGGCCACGGTGGAACTAAGAGGAACTTCTCCGTCAACACGTTGTCTCCCTACGGTGCTCGATCGGCAAAAGGTCACGGCAACTAGTGAAAGAAGAACAAGAAGAAGGAGAAGAAGAACTTGTGTTGTGTTGTGTGTATGTGTCGCTTGTTTTGTAGTTTTTCGGAAAAAGATCCTCTCGGCAGTAGTATATTCACGTGTGACACGACGGTGTGGTTGATCTGTTGAGCGTCACAGGACAAATGTGACACTTTATCACGATTTGCACGCCATTTTGTTTGTTGTTATACGGTGTCGATCCCCCGGGGTTAGTGGTGAGCACGAGAGCAAAAGTCACTCATTCGAGGTTTTGGTAAGTGATCCCTAACCAGTTGCGTTCTGAACTTCAAGTACCTAGAGTTAAGAATTCTTGATCCCTCCAAGGAATTCTGTAAGTGTTTGCTCACATCTATAGAATATTCCGGAGCAAGTTGGCTAAACTCATCGAGAAGTATCGAGACCACTATTCCCCGGTCAAAAGTGAAGGGAAGTTCTTCTCCAGGAGCAAGTCCAGCTAGAATAAGCTCCATTTTGTAAGAACTTCCCCGAAGACGCAGTGTCAAACTTGTGTGCGCTTTTGGACAGCCTTCAAAAATTTAGATACATTTTGAAATATAAACTTGATGACGTGGTTCCGGTCGTTACACTTCGGTTGACTGACCACTGGTACCCAGAATACGAGGTTGCCAGTTTTGTTTGTGTGTTGTAATCACCGGTGGCATTAAACCGAATCCACCCAGCACTGCCGCAGTCCAGTTTTAATCGGTTTTCATAAATTTTTTTTGCGCTTGATGTACTATCCGCATGAGGGTGAAGGGTGGGTGTAGCTGACCCCGGTTTAATTCGACACACGGGCACTCGGTTATCACCCGCCCACTCCTACTCGTGTTTTTGACGGGAGCGGTGGCGGGAGGTTGTCCGGTTTTCATCGATTGTTGATTTTTCATTAAATTTTCCTGTCATAAACAATGCTGTGTGATGTGATGGCTCGACTCCTGTTTGGGTAAGGTAGAGGCGCACGATGGAAACGTTGGTTTCCTCATCTTCTAGGCCAGAGCCAGTCAGTGTCAATCAGTGGCAGCATTTAAATGTCGAGTGAGTCTCAAAAATGTTACACGACGGTGTGGTTGATCTGTTGAGCGTCACAGGACAAATGTGACACTTTATCACGATTTGCACGCCATTTTGTTTGTTGTTATACGGTGTCGATCCCCCGGGGTTAGTGGTGAGCACGAGAGCAAAAGTCACTCATTCGAGGTTTTGGTAAGTGATCCCTAACCAGTTGCGTTCTGAACTTCAAGTACCTAGAGTTAAGAATTCTTGATCCCTCCAAGGAATTCTGTAAGTGTTTGCTCACATCTATAGAATATTCCGGAGCAAGTTGGCTAAACTCATCGAGAAGTATCGAGACCACTATTCCCCGGTCAAAAGTGAAGGGAAGTTCTTCTCCAGGAGCAAGTCCAGCTAGAATAAGCTCCATTTTGTAAGAACTTCCCCGAAGACGCAGTGTCAAACTTGTGTGCGCTTTTGGACAGCCTTCAAAAATTTAGATACATTTTGAAATATAAACTTGATGACGTGGTTCCGGTCGTTACACTTCGGTTGACTGACCACTGGTACCCAGAATACGAGGTTGCCAGTTTTGTTTGTGTGTTGTAATCACCGGTGGCATTAAACCGAATCCACCCAGCACTGCCGCAGTCCAGTTTTAATCGGTTTTCATAAATTTTTTTTGCGCTTGATGTACTATCCGCATGAGGGTGAAGGGTGGGTGTAGCTGACCCCGGTTTAATTCGACACACGGGCACTCGGTTATCACCCGCCCACTCCTACTCGTGTTTTTGACGGGAGCGGTGGCGGGAGGTTGTCCGGTTTTCATCGATTGTTGATTTTTCATTAAATTTTCCTGTCATAAACAATGCTGTGTGATGTGATGGCTCGACTCCTGTTTGGGTAAGGTAGGGGTGCACGATGGAAACGTTGGTTTCCTCATCTTCTAGGCCAGAACCAGTCAGTGTCAATCAATGGCAGCATTTAAATGTCGAGTGAGTCTCAAAAATGTTGACTTGAACTGGGTGTAGTACAGTTTGGATAGGCAAAACTGACAGGTCGAAACAGAGAAACAGTAAATGTTTGGAGCACTCTATTTCCTCATAACGAGTTGTAGTTATGAGCCGGAAAACTTTTGAATCTTTTAAAGTGTGGTTCACTATAAAGGATGTAGATCAAGGATTATCAAATGCCTTATTCGGAAGAGACTTCTTTGGTTGAAGTACAAGAAATAATACAAGAACAGAATATTACCAATTCCTGTTATTGCATATTTTACATTAGCTTTCGTAAAAAATCATCTCCGAATTTAAGCTCTAGCTCTTTGCAAAAACAACCTCGCAAATATTGAATGGAAAAGGGTGGAATGTAGCACACCATGAGCCTGAGTGCTTGCTTTTCCCAAGAAGCTTGAACTTGACCTCCGAACCCCTATCTTTCGTCGGTGTGTTCCAGCCTTTGGCGTCCTTTTCGATTTGCCAATGGAACACGTGTCGCTCCCTGCCCATGCTGTTTCTCCATTCACATTCACAACTGAACAAATGGCTGCAAAAAGCAACAGTTCCCTCGAGATGTGGTGCCTCAGTATGGACGAGAATGTTGAATCAACACACGCTGGCGAAGCATTAGCTCCATCCTTTTGCGAGCAAGTGTGTAGCGTAGAGGGAAAACTGTTGCATTTCTCAGTCATAAAATGATGGATGATGGATAGGAATGAGTCTTTAAAATGTAACCTTAAGATGATTGCTCAATAGGGTGTGCTATTAAAGAAATGTATAAGATTTTTTATTCCTCCGGAAACATAGATTTTCTTGACGCAGCGTGTATAAAGCGTCCTTCCATTTTTAGCACGGTAATCAGTTTTATACACATTAAACCACTTCCCATAATCACCGTTCTGTCAAATGAAAATTAACATTAATCGGTACATTATAATAAAGTCATGTTCACAAGATCGGTGTGTTGATTGCCATCCTCCCATAAGTAACCTGAATGTGTAGAACGTTCAACTCGGGGTGCAGGCCAATAATATTTTATAGCTTTAGCAACGAACCAAACCGCCGTCTCCTGAGGACACAACGGGCACCTGTCTCGTGCCGTTTCAGGAAATGGCACCGTGGACACGAAAATAAAACTCCAGTTTTCACTGGAGGGCACGCAAGCAGAATGTGGAGCAGCGGGCAGAACACACACATACACACCGGAGGGCAGAGAACTTTGATCCGGGCGAGATACAAAAGTGAATGGTTAATCTACTAAACCATTCTAAATTCGATCGCAATCAATCCGCATGCATCTGGTACGATGGCCGAACGATGCGAGTAGGTGAGAGTGGGTGGCAAATGGCACGACTGCACATAAATCAGTTCTGACTGAGGTTTGTTGTTTGAGTGTGTGTGTGTGTGTGTGTACGTTTTCACGAACTTGGCGCGATGTAGACGACGCTTGCCCACCCCATTTACTGTATAGACCAGGTGCACCGCAAAGTAGTAATTTTAGAAGACTCTGTGGCGTACGACTGCCTCAGCTAGGAAGTGCCTGTGCCAAGCACTCGTCAAAAAATGTGGGGTAGACATTTTTCGGTTGTGCCTCGGATCGATCGATACCGTTAAACCTACCCAATCATGTGATATGCCGTAACAGTATCACAGGGTTGGGGGACAACAGTCAATAGTGAGCGTATGCACCTCGACCATCGATTATGGCTTATGTTCATCGGCTTTCTTTTAGTTTAAGCTGCTCGCAAACGGGAGGGATTATTAGCGATTCCTTCCTTAAAACCATTGTAGCAAAAGCGGGGAGGATTATCGACAATGGATTGTGGAATTTGTTGGTACATGGCGGTGTTCTGCCTAGAAGGGATTAAACATACACCCGAGGAATCACAAGCAGATGGGTTTCAATTACTTTTATCAAGTATTCGAAAAATCCATACAATTATTCAACATTGTGTGTCAGATTGCATCACAGCAGATCTGTCAATGGTGTCAGATTTTGTAACAGACTCCCATAAATTCTACTCACTCTCTATCTCTTGCACATACGACACAAATTCTTCAAGTGTTGTGCTGCTGGAAATCTTTGTCCACGTAGCTTTCGATGCGACACAGGAAACACATCACTCATCGCACTGATCATACATCAATCTTGCTCAAATTTGCTCTTGTTAACGATGTCAATGTAAAAATCAGTGCTCCATACACATTTATCATGAGCTTACTGTATGCTTGTGTGGTGTTTTTTTTCTTTGCAATTCTGGACGAAGAATTCTCACATAAATTTAAGTCACACTCACGCTTGTGATTCTGTTTTTATGTGGTCGCTACCGTACAACATGTTTTTGCCTATTGCTAGTGTAGCAACTGGCTTGACTTCCAAGGGATTAGACAAACGCCTTCGGATACTGTCGTTAGTGACGTATCGTAGGATGAATTGAGACATTGAAACATGTCCAGTCTTTCCGACGGGAGCGTCTATGTGGGGCTTCAACTGGATTTAATTTTACCTATAGTACGCAACGACCAGTTTTGGCCAAGATGTCAAGACTTTGGTGACTCATTAAGAAGGACTCCCCTGATGTTTAGGCTTAAGGTCAACAGAAGCTCCTGAAATGTGGTCCTATTTATAGGACAACCCTCACAGCATTAACCCACATTTAAGGGGCTTCTGGGAGCGTAAACTATCGATGAGCGAGCAAGGCGCACAAAAACCCTCGTTAGTAGGTGCTGTTTCTGTGTAGTGTTAATGCTGCCACAAGCGTACGGACCAGAGATCCGTTAAAAGTAGCTTTTGCAATATTAAGCACATTTTGCTCCTCACAGCAAACCGGATGAATATGTGTGTGTCGGTGTGGATATGGCAGAAAATGAATTTTTCGACCGTGGGTCGATTCTACCCGCTGGGAATGCAAGTTTTGATAGTGGTAATTACATGTCGGAACGTTGGTGTACACACGGAGAGCGAGAACATGGCAAAAAGCTTTTAGGAATCCTAATACAGGTTGGTGTAGCAGAGCAGACAGGCCCGACAAGATGTCCGGTTGCAGCTTGCCGGGTGTAGCAGCTATTTACATCCCGAGCTTCATAATTGCATCAGCAACAAGAGCGCAATAGATACTGGAGCATAGGCATCATTGATTTCCCACCAAATGACTGCGTGTAAATTAGGCCACCGACATCCAATAGCCCGTAATCCGATAGCAAGTACAGATGTGAACATAATTCGATATGAATATTGAATTGGAGTTGGTCCGATGAACATCGTGCGCAATTCGTACCCAATGGTGGATCCCGTTTGGATATGAGTTATGGAAAATAGGGAAACAACAAACGCGACTACTCACTGAGTGTGTACGTATACATGCCGAAATGAGTCAGTACAAGCATAATTGGCGATCATAATGCACGTAATCAGCGTGATGGCGAGGAATTTGTGCTGCCTATTCATGTTATTCTCAAACCCATTTTGTACCTCCTCGTACAGTATTCTGAAACATTCTTTCATTTTATTTTCAATTACTCGAACTCGTACAAGAATTGAATTGGAAAACACTTGCCCCAATCAACTGTTTATTTGGGTTTTCCGTTTTGTTTGCTTACGCTGAACCGTTGGCCTGTAGCCCAAATTTTCGGTATTCGTCAACAGCAACAACAACCGGAAGCTTCCGTGAGCTCACGACACCTTTGCATTAACCTTTACCACCGTCGTCATCGTCGTCTACCTACCACAGTGTTAGCAGACGGGCAGACAACGAGCCTCCAGGCGATGGTTAATGCTTTACGCAAAGCGAGCGGCTTTCGCGTGCCATTTTGCTAAACGCTTCCAAAACCCCCGAACCCGGTTGACCTCTTTCTTGACTAGTCGCGCGAGAATCGTTAGACAGCGCCCGTTAGCCCTGACACACAGCCCGTCGGCTGTCATGGTGTCGGGCGGATGGGAACTGAAGGTCCTGCTGCATGTTCGCTAAGGGTCGGGACCGGATGGCCCCAAAAGGTGAGGGAAGCAGGGGTACGGGGATCGGCAACGATCGAGACCCACCTACGCGAGACGCGCAAATCCAGTTCCTCCCCATACGCGCGTTATCCGTAGGTTGCAGGTAGAGTGTGAGTGTTGCACCGTTTTATTGCACCGTCGTTCCAGGGTTGATGGTTGGTACGACTTATGCTTTTTTCTTCTATTTATCGTCACAGTTCGGTCATGAAATGTGTGACGCGAGGAATGCAGTTTCCACCGGTGAACGTTTATTGACCGCGACGCGTTGCCAATATGCAAAAAAATAGACACACTATCAACGTGCAACCTGCACTCGTCTAGGTACGCTTGGAAGAGTCATTAAGTTTTACGAGGCTCTTCGGAGTGAAAAAAGGGCTAAACAGGAAGTAGTTTATGGGGTCTCCCAAAGTTGACGGCCTAGGAGTGTGTACTGTTGCTAACGAGGTATGTGATTTACTACCCGATCGGTTCATCAAACGCCTCCAAAGTTGGTTACATTCTTGACACTTTTAGCCAATCTGAAGGTCTTCATCGCCGTTGCTCTTGTCAAAGGAATCGTTAAATTCCTGCAGTAGCTGCTCAATCTCTTGCAGTTGATTAAGTTCGATTGTATTTTGGTGGTGTTGTTTGATTTCTTCCTTATACCGGGCTAGTAATGCGTACAGCCGAAGTAATTCTTCGATAATATTCTGAGGCACTATCTCTTGATCTTCTCCTTCTTGTGGCGTTGAGGAGTCGTCTTGGATGGCTTCTGTAACACTGTTCCGAACGGTTGAATCTAATGCGGGGGGTTCCATAACCGCTCGCGACTTGCGGAAAACAAGTTGCACCAGAGCCTGGACACAGCGGAGGTACGCAAGGACAAAGTGCAGTTCATCGGTGGAACTGTTAGTTGATGCTTCAAGAAAATCTACGGCCCACTCGATTTTCTCAGGAGATATCGTGAAGAACTGTTGTCGAAATGCATCGAAGCAATGCCAAATGACGCCAATCGCGTGATCTAGACATTGAAGAGCGG